>SNQJ01S0188229.1:3891-17206 GCA_010110895.2 Picea sitchensis | reverse complement strand
ACATAATCTTCTAAGTGTGAGTCAAATGTGTGACCAAGGTCATAAATTTACTTTCGATTCACAAAAGTGTGAGATGAGAAAAGAAGGTTCAGGAAAATTTATTGCTACAGCTGTGAGAACTTCAAGAGACATATATGTGTTAAGTGAAATTGGAAATGAAAAGTCTTGTCTAGGAAATGAAGATGAAAGTTGGCTATGACACAGAAGAATGGGTCACATACATTTTGATAACCTTGTCAAAGTCATAAAAAGAGAAGCAGTCAAATAAATGTCCCACATCAAGAAACCAACCAACACTTTATGCAAGCATTGTCAACAAGGAAAGAAAACAAATACCAGGTTCAAATCAAAGGAATAGTAAATGACAAGACCACTATAAATTGTGCATACTGATCTAGTTGAACCAACTACAACAAAGGGATTAAAAGGTGAGAAATACTTTATGGTATTAGTTGATGATTATGCAAGAATGAAAACAGTTATATTTCTCAAGAATAAGTCAGAAGCTTTTGAAAACTTCAAGATATACAAGGAAATTGTTCAAAATGAAATGGATTCAAAAATCAAATGCTTGAGATCTGATAATGGAGGAGAGTTCACTTCAAAGGAATTTATGGACTACTGCAACAGTCATGGAATAAAAAGGCAATTCTTCATTGCTAGGACACCTCAACAAAATGGAGTTGTTGAAAGAAAGAATATGACAGTATAGGAAATGGCTCAAACAATGCTAATGGATTCCAAATTGACAGATATTTTTTGGACACAAGAAATCCATACAGCAGTTCACATTCAAAACAAAGTAATGGTCAGAAACACCACTAACAAAAATCCTTACAAGCTATGGAAAGGAAGACCAGCAAATGTAAAGAAATTCATAGTTTTTGGAAGCAAATGCTACATCAAAAGAGAAGATGGAAAAATGGGAAAGTTTGACTCTTGTGTGGACAAAGGAGTACTTGTTGGTTACTCAAGTACAAGAAAAGAATACAAGTGTTACAACCTGAGATTGAACAAAGTGGTGGAAAGCATCAAGGTAACAATTAATGAAACAGGTAGACAAGAATTAAAGGAAGAAGAAAATGAATCAATGGAACAACTAGAAGAAACAAAATATGAAAAAGAAGGAGACGATGAAGACGAAGAGGATCCAACAGAATTAGAAGAGCAAGTTCAACAAGTAAATTTAAAAACACCTAGCAGACGAGTACAGAAGAATCATCCTTCATATCAGATTATCGAAAACAAAGATGTAGGAGTTGAGACTAGAAGATGAATACGTTCACCAGAACAAACGCACCTAGCACTCACATTTATGATTGAACCAACGTATTTTGAAGAGGCCAGCAAGGATGAATTTTGGAACAAGGCCACAGATGAAGAATTGGATCAAATAGAGAAAAATGACACTTGGGAATTGGTTCCAAGTCCAAAGGATAAGAATGTGATCAACACAAAGTGGGTATACAGGAATAAATTGAATGAATATGGATAGTTTACAAGGAACAAAGCTAGATTGGTATGTAAAGGATATGCACAGGTTGAAGGAATCAACTTTGAAGAGACATTTTCCCCAGTTTCGAGAATGGAAGCAATCTGATTTCTTTTAGCTTAAGCATGCTCCAAAAATATTAAAGTGTATCAGATGGATGTAAAATCATCTTTTTTGAATGGAAAACTTGAAAAAGAAGTCTACATTGAACAACCAGACGGATTTTAGTTGTTAGAGAACGAAAATTATGTGTGTAAATTAAAGGAGGCCTTGTATGGTCTAAAATAGGATCCTAGAGCATGGTACTCTAGACTGGATGAATATCTACAGCAAGAAGGGTTCAGAAAAGGAAATGTAGACAACAACCTCTACATCAAGGTAAGTCAAGATAGTATTTTATTAATTGAAGTTTATGTTGATAATATTATTTTTGGTAGTGATGATGGTAGTCATTCTATCATTGTAGTGATGATAGAATGAATCTGAAATGTCATTACTTGGAGAACTATCCTACTTTCTGGGACTTCATATATGTCAAAGAAACCAAGGAATTTTTATTTCTCAAAGCAAGTATATTAGAGAAATGATAAAGAGGTTCAAAATGGAAGATTGCAAGCCAGTTATCACTCGCATGAAAATCAGTTGCAAGTTAAGAAAAGATAATGATTCAAACTCTACATATCAGAGGAAACACAGGTCAATGATTGGTAGCCTAATATATGTGACAACATCAAGACCAGATGTAATGCAGCCAGTTGGACATGTGGCATGATTTCAAGTAGCACCAAAGGAATCACATGTATTAGCAATGAAGAGGATTTTCAAATATCTTAAAGGAACATAAGAGTTTGGATTATGGTATCCAAAAAGAAGGGATCTATCACTTATTGCCTACACAGATGAAGATTGGGCCGGTTTTATTGATGACCAACAAAGTACCAGTGGAGCAGCGTTATACTTGGGTGAGTGTTTAGTATCATGGTTAAGCAAGAAACAATCATCAGTATCTCTATCTACAACCGAGGAAGAGTATATTGCAACAGCAACATGTTGTACACAGGTTCTATAGATGAAACAAAATCTGACAGATATACAGGTTGAGTATGATGAGCCCATTCCAATATATTGTGATAATACAAGTGCCATGAGTATCTCAAAGAAACCGGTGATGCACTCCAAGATGAAGCACATTCCAATCAAGTATCACTTTCTACGGGAACCAGTTTCAGAAAAAAAACATCAGAGTTGAGTATGTGGGCACAAAAGAACAAGTGGAAGACATCTTTACAAACCCACTTCCACGAAAATCCTTTGAGTATCTTCACCAGAGACTTAGATTTATTTCTACTCCAAAATTAATTATTTTTAATGCTTATCTTATATGTCTTAGATGTACACGGGGAAGCACCATAAAGAGAACAGTTCAGGTTGGGAGATAAGACAGTTCAGTTAGGGGGATCAGTCCCAGATGGAAAGATACATTTTCCACTGATGACAAAGGGGGAGATATTTATCAGATGCAGAGGAATGAGGCATGACTCCAGGGGGAGTAATGGTCACAAAGATGCAGAGGATAGGGGCATGGTTCCAGGGGTAACATGAGTGATATGACTTCAGTATTGCATCAGAGTGTTTCCATCAATTACAAAGGGGGAGATTATTGATTAAAGCTGGTTTTCATTGATGTCAACCCTTGAAGAATTTTTGGTAGCGAATTCTGATAGTACAAAGGTTTGGGTAATGGACCCAAAGTTTTTCATGGATAATGGTATGAGTTTTGATATATTTGAAGGTAAGACTATTCTATATGTATAGTACATGTCATGAAAATTTTGGTGGTATGTGGAACGCCACATAACTCATCACGGTTTGAGAGTTATGGCCTTACGAAGTTGGAGGACCCTCATATGTCATCTAGAAGCCCCAAAAGGTCAAAGTAGTCAAAGTGGTTTAAGATATTTTAGAAGGTAAATAATAAATTGAAGTGATGAGTGTACTATAATTCAAAGTGAATACAAAATAAATTATTTAAATAATAATTTTAATGGAGAAATTAGAAGTGGGTTAACCCTAAAATAAGGAAAGTGGGCAAAATGACCTAGAATATGCTTCTAAGGAAGCTACTTGGAGAGTATAAATAAGAGGCAAGGCTCTCTCATTTTACATCAAACTTGAGAATATTGGATATATATAGGTAACTTAGGTAACCAAAGGATATCTAAGCCTAATTTCAGAGGGAAGGTGAAGAAAAGAAGGCTGGAATTCAAGGGAGGATAAATTCTTTTGATGATGTTTTCTAAGGTATGTTATTTACAGGTCATCTCACCATTTTCACAATAACGTTTTTTCTAGAATGATTCAGACCGTGAAATTGATATTTCAATGAGAAAAAATATCCAAGTATTGGTGGTAAAAATTTCATCTTGTGGATCGTTGTATTTTTGGAGTTACACTCTGTGGAAAATAGGGTTTGTTGCTAGTCCTGAAACTAGTCTAAAATAAGTGTTTCGGGTAACAACGTCATAACTTCTTCATAACAGATCAAAATCTAGTAAGACCAAATGTGTTGCTTATATTATAGTATGTGTTATTCTTTGTAAAATTTCCATATCCATTCAACAAATATTTCATGTGGGGCACGCTCTACAAGGTCTCTCTCTAGAATAAGTCAAAATTCAGCAAGGTATGCCATTTTTTATATAACTCATTTTCTGAGAGGTTCCAAGTAGTGACACCTGCAAGAATTGCATAAAACAAATTGAAGAACATTGTGTACTATTTTAAGATCTTTATTCATTACCTGTACATAGTTATGATTGTTTCAAGTTAGGGTTGTTGACTAATCCCAAACTAGTCATGTGAGACTAAAGAAAAGTTTGATGAAAATGCTAGTCTCTTGTTGTGAAAGTTAAGGAAGGTTTGTAGGTATGTGATCATATACACCAAGTCTATTACATAGTTACAAATCATATTTAGATGATGAAATTGATGAGGGATTTTCGTTAATGTACATGTTGGGGATTTGGATGATGAGTTGATGAGGGATTTTGGTTAATATACATGTTGTGTACATGGTTGATGCACTATTTAAAATATTGGATTACAGTTGCTTTGGTACAGGTTTACATCGATGTATCTCATAGTGATAGTGTGATAGTGGTTCCATCATTATACTCTACTACTGTATGTTGAACGAGGCCAACATAGGTGGTTATATCCAATCTTCGGGTTGTAGCTGAAGAACATAGGGTTGTAGCCCTTCCTCCTGCCCAGCCAGAGAATAGGGACGGAGCCTCCTGAGGCTGACCGAGCAAAAGGGGGCTGGAGCCCTTCCAGAGCCTCCTCCTCTCCATTTGTGCAAAGGAAGTTGGTGGCCCAATGAACAATTCCTTCAAGACATATAATAAAAAAGAATTACGTGGTTTTCTCTCTATTTGGGTTTCCAATGAAACACTTGCATTGTGTATGTGTATATGATTGTTCATTTGTTCATTGCTTATCATTATCTAGCTATTTGATGATAATGCTACATTGATATAACACTTGATTTTATGGTTAAAAAGGATTAAATTTCTATTACTGATTCACACCCTCTCAGTAATCCAAAACATGTCTAAGGGTAAGAATGTTGACAATTGAGGACCCTAATCATTCTACAGGAGCCTAATCATTCATCTTTCAGTTCTCCAAACTCTTAGAATAAGGTGCCCAAAATTAACATGCATAAATTTGATGTATCCAACCCACAAGGTGGATTTCTGGAACAACATTCCTTCATGATATTCTTGATGATAAGACCAAAATCCATGTCATGTTTTTGTAATTGGATCAATAATGTTGAAAGTAGTGGTAGTGGCAGTGGCATAAGAAATTTTATCCAGACCACCCACTTGTAACATGTTCACTAAAGCATTTTGTGCCTATTTTTGATAGGGAATCCCATTTTGTGGAAGGATCACTAAGCTGATGCCTAAACGGAACAATCTTGAAATTTCATCCTTACATTTTAAATCACTTGCCATTCACACCGAGGTATTATCTAATTAATTTTACCTTGATTGTTTTATCAATGGCTTAAAGGAATCCATCAAGGCTCATGTGAGCATGCATCATCCCAATACCTAGTTGCAGGTATCATCTTAAATAGCATTGTAAGAATATACCATCCTCGTAGATCCAATTCGAAGGGTAATTTCCCAACCTCTCACCGGGCTACCACATCTCCATACACAAACCTTTAAAGGTCCAAAAGGCCCCGCAAAATGGAGGAGCTACAAGAAAAGCTGAACTGTTATTACCGGTGATGAAAGTATCACTGCACGATAAACAGTGAATAAAAGTTCTTCCAGATTGATGGATCAACTTCCTCTCCCTATGATGACATCCCATCAAATGAGGATCATGAACCAGAGGAGGCTCAACCAAGTAATGACACTAAAGCTCCAGTAGCAACCCTTGTGGAACAAGAGGAAACTGTCATATCGCTTCATGCACTCTCAGGCATTTCAGCCCCACAAACATTGAAGATCAATAGATACATCAAACATATATCGGCTAGAAGATTAATAGTAGTAGCACCTATAATTTTATTCACTGCAGTTTGTTGAGGAGCTCCATTTCTTTATCCTAGATTGTTTCTATTCTTTCAAATACTCATCATAATGGTGGTACGAAGGAAGTGGGGGTCATTAGGAGAATGTCAAAATCCAAATGGGTGATTATTATCTGAAAACCCACATGTTCTCTATCATGAGGTAGGAGTATTGTATTATATGTGGAATGGATTCACACCATGGGACTGATTACAATGGACTACCAAGATTTTTATATGAGATTCAACCAAGAGGCTCAGTAAGAGGGCTCCCCTCAAATCATCAACTCACAGGATGGAAAAATTTTTGAAGAAAGGCTACCATAGTGTGATTTCTCAATTTCATGCCATCCAGGTCACTGATCATGCCTCTCTGGTAGTTCCTCCTATCCCACAAATCATCTTGGAAAAGTACCCCAAGGTCTTTGAGGTTCCCATAGACTTACCTCCCTATAGGGTTGAGCATGATCATAGCATCCCTCTCCTTCTAGGAATTCAAACCCCCAATTTTCATCCCTACATGTATCCATTTTCTCAAAAAAATGAAATAGAAAAGATGGCAGTACAGGAATTAAGGTGAGGCAGGGGATAATTTCTCCCCTTGAAAATTAACTCTATATATTATTCCCCTGTACAGATGTTCTAAAGAAGTCATAGTACTTGGTGAATGTGTCTGATTTTTAGCCTCCCTAATAAACTCCACCATCAAAGATACGCTTTCTACATTCTTTGCCATTGATGATATACTGATGAACTCCAGGGTGCCTTCGTCTTCACCAAATTATACATTCTCTTAGGCTATCACTAGATCTAGATATAGAAAGAAGATATTTTGAAGTCTTTTTTCCAAACTCATGAATATTACTTGAATTCTTGGTTATGCCTTTGGCTTGCAATTCCCCATCCAATCTTCCAAAGTATCACATCAAAATAAACCACTCAAAATTTTGTCTTGTTTTTCTTTGATGACATTCTCATTTACAGTCGCACTTGGTAAATCCACCTTCTCCATGTGGACAAATTATTTCACTTACTACAAGATAAATCCACAATTGTTTCAGTTATCAAAATACCAAATGTTCCTTTGGGGCCAACAAAGTGAAATATTTGGGACACATTGTGGGTCGTGAGGGGGTAAGAGTGGACCCAAAACATATTCAAGATATGCATGAGTGGTTGCAACCCATGACATTAAAGAACCCAGTGGCCTTGGTCTCATAGGATATTACAAGAAATTTTCCCACCATTATGGAAAAAATTGATAAGCCCTTGACTGACCTACTTAATAAGAATGCATTTCATTGGACACATGTTGTCGAGAAAGACCTCACATATTGAAAGTAGGCCATGTGCACTACCTCAAAGATAGCACCCCTCTAAAAAACCTTGTGGTAATCGATGCTCTCGCACTGGTAAAGATGCGCTCACACAATATATCGCACTGTGCCTTACTAGGCTGCCTGACTGTAGAAAGTATTTCATGTTTGATTTACTTCACACACACCTAGGATTTATTTTTCCTATGTTATTTCCTTTTTTATTAGTCATAACTAGTCATTATCCGGGGCTTCCTATATTTTAGGGATAATATTCCACCTAGAGAATAATCTCTTTCTGCAAATGCACACTCTGCCTTTGACTAGTTGAGTTGATGATGTTGTATCAGCAGCTCTTTATCACCATGAAACATTGGCATCATCACCATGCTAATTAGACATTGCCTTGGATAATCACTAGAATGGCACATTACCCTTGATTCCCTAAGTTAACTCTCACTACTCTTTGTTCGGGCTTAATCAAGACTAGTTTACTAGTTATCTCAACTAGGTGGAAGTTCACTTCAGAATCCCGAGACTAGACTAGGTGGAAGTTAACTCAGAATGATGGTGTGTGTCCATCACTCTAGACTTCAACAATATGGCACATTGGTTCTCCTCCAAAGCGCCTACCCATTGATTTATATACAAAGTATATCATGTAGTCTATTATTCAAACGCATTAATGAGAATCTTCCATTATTTTCTCCTTCTTATTTCTCAAATTATCTCAGAATGTGTGTATTATTGTTCATCTAGATATATTCTGTAGAAAGTTCAAATACATTTACATGGTATCATATATTATGGATTGCTAATAAAATCTACACCAAATTGTTTTGCGGTGTACAAAAGATTCAAGACAACGAAAAGATGGATTTTTAAAAGAATTCATTCTTACACCTTATAACTATTTTGCATGGAAGGAGAAAAATAGCCATACATCTAAGGAACCATAGGGTTGTGTAGGTTAAACTTGAATATAGATACAGAACTGACATCATCCATATAAAAATCTAAGTACTTAAATCGCATGGATGAGGTAATTTGGAACAATTTGCAAAGGTTATTTCTCCCCGACTTTTCTGCTATCTTCGCCAGAAGACTCCCAATGAAGCCCTGACCGAAGGGATATTTGGAAAACAGAATGTGATGAGGGGACACATGTTGGAGGTGGATTTTCTCAAATTGGATCCAAAACGGTCAGACAATATCCAATACTTCACATAAAAATTCAAGGATTTACTATCACAACTCCAAGCTTAAGTGGGTTGATAAATCGAGGAGAAACAAATGGTTCTCGCCATTATCTCCAATCTTGGTCATAAATTATCTATATTCATATCCACAATCCATATTGTCGGATTCACCTCTGGAGCCAATTGAAGATGCTTTTTTTCTTGAGGAATTTATCGAATACTTGACACAAAAGCAAACCAAGCTCATCAACACCGGCACAATAAAAGGCCCAAGGGAAAATGCACTCACTGTGCATGATAACAACCACAAATATCAGAAATATAAATAATATAAATATATAAACGGAACCTCATGCATCCATAAAGAAGGACGGTACACAGCCTTTCACCGATGCCTCCATATATAAATGGGAAAAGGGGAGAAATGAATGTAATATCACAAAGGATTCCATCCAGACCTGCATGCATGAAAAAAATAGATCTGATGTCTCAAATACTCAGAAAAACTTAGAGATTGCATCCCTGAGGGTGTAAAGAAGAAGAAGCCAAAAGATCCAATTCCAAGAAAGGCAATTTTAGCCATGCCCTGATTGCCATCAACTCCTCCTCTCTCTCATGCTTGGATCATAGATTCAAGAATATCACATCACATGGATGCCTCAAAAGAAGTATTTTTTGGATGCATGAAAAGGTCCTCCCATTTTGATGCGGGACAACTCTTCTGTCAAGTCAATCGCAAAGGAAGGTTTGAACTCACCAATGGAAGCTTCACGAATGTGTTGTATGACTGCAAAATTTATATCAACCTTATCTTTGTGTATCAGATGAAAATTTCTAGCAGTTGAAATAAATTCATATTCACACCAAATTTCGCGGGACATCTACAACATGCAAACTAACTCCAGGGTTGCTGAATGATGAGGTAAACCATCATTCTAGATTGTATACATTTTATGAATCCATTGAACTTGATTCTTCTTTAATGCTTACCTATGCCGATGGAAAGTAGTAGGATGGCATGAAAGTTTTGACATTTGAATCAGATACATGCAACAAATTACGTTGCAATCACAGATGGTTGATGGTCTACTAAAACATCCATTTCTCCAAGGGAGTATGTGAGGATGTGTTCTCGAAACCCTCAAGAGAAATTCACAAAGGAAAGTCTCAGAGCTACACCTTTTAGATCTGATCCACAAGGATCTTTTATGGGTCCTTTTCCACACATCCATCGATCAACAAAGGTTTTTTTCATTTTTTTACGACATTTCACGCTTTACATGGATCTACTTCTTAGGAAAAAATACATGAGGTCTTTCAACACCCAAAGATTTCAAAGATTTGGTTGAGACATAGTCCAGAAAGAATATCAAATTTATCCTAACTCAGAGTATAAATCATGATATCCATAATATTTTCCATGAGTATAGGGAACTGTGTGCTAAAAATGAATCCCTACCTCATGGAAAAATGGAGTTGTTGAGAAGAAAAACATATCTCTGAAGATGGCATCTTGCATGCCGCATGAAAAGTCACTACCAAAGAGATTATGGGCAAAAGCACTTAATTGTGCAACATAAGATCCAAAAAATATCTCCCATAGATTTATCAAGGATAAGACCCACTATGAAGCATGGAGAGGCCTCAAACCGGAAGTGACCCACTTCATTTTGGTTCATGTGCATGGGCCCGGGTTCCCTCAGAAAAGAGGAAGGCACATGATCCATAGAGAAATCAAGCAGATTTTGTTACACCTAATATGCGTGAAGGAGTCACGTGCTTACTGATATTTCAGACAGCTCACATCATTGGAGGAAGTGTCACCTCGGAGAAAGTGTCTTGCATGCACCTCAACAACACCATGCAAACACCTCATTCTTCCACCGGGTCTGGATGATGAGAAATGCACATTTAATTCTTCTTCGGATGGGAGTTCTGATTCATAGGTGTTACACATTATTTTCGCCATCCCGATGACCGTTAATGATATAAACCTATCCAAGGCTTCCGTGAGGGGTTAGTGGTTTGCAAGTTCAAAGAGAGAAGGGAGAAGAACTTCTTCCCGAGAAAAGAAGTTGCATTTCCAATGTGAAAACCTTATAAAAAAGGGAAGTTCACAGTGTTATATAGGCAGGTGCGAGAATGACCCATTCTCAGAGGTTGCACTATAGCCAGGGTGCTAGGTGTTCGCAGGTTTCTATATTAGGTGCTAAATATTCCATCACATGGAAAATGAGGCTCTCAATCTCTAGGAAGGAGAAGCTTCTATGGTGAGGTGGCATCCAATGGTTTGGATACTCTGCCATGATTTAGTGGATCATCCTAACCTCCTCACAATCTATCTTCAACTTATGAACGAGAGGAGTTCTCATGGAAAAAGTTAGCTTTGTAGCTTGCTAGCTTTGTTGGTTCTTGAGCTTGTTAGCTTTGGCTTGCTAGAGGGGTTTTGAGATTTGCTTTGTCAAGATAGATTGTGAGTAGCTATCGATCTATGGTTTCGTAATCCTTGGAGAAAGAAGTGGGGAATGAAGGATGGGGCTTGGAAGGGACCTTCAGACATCAAGGCCATGGTTGTAATCTCTTCACATTTAATATGATAAGGTAATATTATTCTTTCCTATAAAGCTTGTTGTGTTTTATTGTATGATTCCTTTGGATCACATACATAGGTTTATAATAAGTTTATGCTATTGCTAATATCACTTTGGTTGGTTTGTGTTACTTTGATCTT
Source organism: Picea sitchensis (assembly GCA_010110895.2). Lineage (NCBI taxonomy): Eukaryota > Viridiplantae > Streptophyta > Pinopsida > Pinales > Pinaceae > Picea > Picea sitchensis. The sequence continues at coordinate 5,877 of SNQJ01S0188229.1, read as the reverse complement.
GACTGACAAGAGAACTGAGTTAAGCGAGCCAACAAAGACTATAGGAAGTGATCATAAAGTATGTCCATGATTCTTGCCTCTAGTAAATTCAATATTTAAACTTAAAGAAAGCACCATTCTGCCCTCCTGTTTTGTTCTAGATCCGTGGATCTAGGGAGATCGATTTGTGTCTTCACTTAACGATTAACTCAAACAATACGATTTAGACAGATTTAGATTCAAAATAGTACAATGATGCGCATTCGCATCATCCATGTTGTTGCAGCAATGCTAGAGAAGAGGCCCATGTGGGAACATACTACTCTTCAGAATGCATGGGATCTCGCTTGGTGATCCAACTGACACTATGAGGACTCGATATGATTTCAAGGAGCCTCTTATTGCACTCTTACTTCCATCAATCCATCACTTTGAGGCATATTTTCTTGGTTCATTCTTTAGATCCACAATCTTATGGAGAGGTTGTTGTAAATCCCTTTTGTGAATCCACCATGTAGGAGGAGTACAACTCCCTCCTCGAGAATCAGACTTGGGATCCGGTTCCCCTTTCTTTTGGGAGGAAAATTTTTAGATGCATATGGGTCTACAAGACTAAGAGTGTAGTAGATGGACAGATTAGTAGATACAAATCCAGGCTTGTCTCCAAAGGCTTTCAGTAGGTTCATGGTATTGACTATGATGAAACCTTCACTCCAGTAGAAATGATGGATTCCATACAATTGGCACTTGTCATTGCGGAATCCAAGGGATGGGAATTCCATCAAATGGACGTGAAGAATGCATTTCTTCATGGTGATCTCTCTGAGGAGATCTACATGGAGCAGCCCTAGGGATTTATGCAGGACTCATCTTTGGTCTGTCGACTGAATAAGTCACTTTATGGCCTCAAGCAGGCTCCAAGGGAATGGTATGCCAAGATGTATTCCTACCTATTGTCACTGAACTTTGTACATTTTAAATCAGACCTGAATGTCTACATGCTTAGGATGGTTGGTTCACTTCTAATTTTAGTTTGTATGTTGATGATTTGTTGATCATCGGGTGCTCGACTTCAGTGATTTTTGCAGTCAAGAGGATTCTACATGACAAGTTTTTGATGACGGACATGGGTTCGCTACACTTCTTCCTTAGACTCAATATCAGTCAGGATGCATTAGGAATCAAACTATCTCTAGTCAAGTATGCATGAGATCTCCTTGAGAGATTTCACATGACAGACTGCAAGTATGCTCCGACTCCTTTCCTATCAAGAGTCAAACTTGAGGAGGGCAGGGAGACTCCACTGGTTGACAGCACACTGTACAGAAAACTAGTGGGGAGCTTGTTGTATCTCACACACTCTAGACTAGACCTCTCATATGCAGTTGGTGTAGTTTCCAAGTTCACGTAGGAGTCGCATGAGCTACATTGGAAGGATACACAGAGTATCCTTCAATACGTATAGGGATCCATCACCTTTGGGATTCATTATGCAGCAGACTCTACATTAGATCTCATCGAGTTTACTAATTCTGACTGGGTTGGTGATAACACTGATCGCAAGTCCACATATGGTTACTCACTCAGTGTTAGTTCTGGGCCTATCTATTGTTTGAGCAAGAAGTAAGATGCCATTTCTCTATCTTCAGCCGAGGAAGAGTATAGAGGGGTAGTTAACATAACCATCTAGGCTATGTGGCTACAAAATTTTCTCATTGAGTTGGGCATTCAGTTTCATCAGCCGATCATAATCTGGTGTAACAACCAAAGCACTCTGAAGTTCTGTAGAGATCTAGTTCATAGGCAGCAGAAGAAGCACATCGATATCCACATGCACTACATCCGAGACTTAGTACATGAGGGGATCATCAACTTACATTTATTTCCTTCAAAATAATAGACGGTAGATATCTTCACCAAGACCTTCACTGAGCAGAAGTTCCATTCTCTGTGAAGTTGTCTTGGAGTGTAGGACACAGTTTCCTAGCAACTGTAGTTATTATTTTT
>SNQJ01S0188228.1:3779-21901 GCA_010110895.2 Picea sitchensis | reverse complement strand
CCATTCATTTATTACTTATCTTAACGTATTGGTTGCGTTATCCCTTGTGGGATACGTAACCCAATTAAACATTATATTTTATTATCCACCCATTTGTTTAATACTTAATTAATAAATTAATTAATTAATAATCAAATTAATCATTAACCCTTAATTAAAGAGTTAATCATACTTAAACTAATCATAATCTAAAATAATTAATTAATAACAGATAATCAGTTAAGGTTATTTAATAATTAATTATAATTTAGCTAATTTTTAGGATTATTTATTAAATTAATCATCTTAATAATTAAGGGTCATTACAATTGAGATACTGGGTCAAATCAATACAGCCAAATATCTGCTAAATATCAAGGAAAATGAAGAAAGAGAATTAGCCGAAATATCACAAATAACCCAGACAGACATAGTTCAAATAGTTAAATGGCTAATTAAACCAAGTCTATTATTATGTTCTATCAGTGCCAAAGACCAGCAGGTGGAAGGAAAGTTGCCACGATTGGTGAAAGATTGTTATATTTTTGAGACCAATAACCAAGCAGAACCTTCTAAGTTGATATCACAGTTGGTGGAGAAGTGCATTATTTGCATGGAGCATGCGAAGAGGCAGGTTTCCGGTACCAAATGAGGATAGAGATAAAGAAATGAAACATTTTAACTCCTTTGATTGTAACCGAAAACCTCTGGAACGATTGAGATTCCAGCATATAAAAATTTGTATAAATATACATTTTGTAGAAAGAAAAAAGTGATGGACCTTTTTGGTCGATTGTAATAGAGGCTATATTCTTTTTGAGAATTAATACAAAGCAATCTGGAGAATCCTGATTCTGTCAAGACTGTGGTATGAGTTTGTTCTCTTTGTTATTCATATTCAATTTTATTTCGCTTATATACATATCATGAATGTTGCACTGCAATTTAGTAAAACTTCTACTATGGTGGTTAAATTTTATTCATCTATATTGTTTACAGTTTTTCCTTTGTATCAGCTAACAACATATACAAGACCTGTGAACCTTTAAGTTGTCATATTTTATGCTTTGTCAGATTCCTTCTTAGTCTATTTTCTTCCTCTATTTAAGGAGTGAGATACTCCCTTGATAGGAGCCTTACTATATAAACAACTAAATGTTTTTCTCATATTTCACACACTATTTATTTCAAATATAACGCAGTTACAGAAAAAGGCCTTTGGTTTGCATTTTTTCCTTAACATTAATTTCAAAGTTCTGTCTATAAGATCAAATTGATACAGCAAAAAAACTTTCAGATTTCTTTTAAATTTTTTTGTTCCTCTATTACTATCCCCGTTGTAAGACAACCTAATACTGAACCCGGTTTATCGGACCAAACCCATATTGATTTAAATATCTTTGATACTATACTTAAAACAGACACCACCCGGGTAGAACTTGAACGTTCATGGGCTGCAATTGAACGGGATATAAACATCCAGGAACAGTTGGAAGCTAGACAACGACAACCTAGAAATCAACCCTAGCTTCCTTTCTTGAAGATATACTCTCCTCCCTTTTTCCACCTTACTAACTTTCAGATGCCTAAACACTGTACTTTTTAAATCCTTAAGTACAAACTTTGGAACAACATCTTTTTGGCACCGTTGTCGGGGAACGAAGTTACAAAACCTTTTCCCTGGGAAGAATGAAATATATTTTCAAGTTTCACCCTTTTATAGTGAACAAAGAGTGGTCACTTTCTAAATGATTTTCCTATCTTTCACTTGGTGACTCTATGTATAAGTAAGCTGGCATTCAGTCGAAGGAATATCAGACAAAACCCAGAGAGCAAGCAGACCACGCCTGTTTCAAATCCTGAAAAAATACTGAAAGCTAGAGGTTCTCTTAAGATGAATACTACAGTCTATCAGCTTAAGCACCCGCAGCCCAAGACCAAGAGTTTTTGTGAACCTTCAAATTCACATAGTACCCCTCCCGAGACCACTAATTCATTTTTAGCTAGTTCTGTGGTTAAAATTGAAATACTTCCGAAAACGTCTGTTAGACACAAAGGTAAACACTCTGTAGAAAATTTATCAGCGGTTGATATCCAACCGACTCTTCTTTTAGAATTGTCGACCTCACCAAGTCTTGAAGAGTATACTATATATTCAAATCTCACACCCGCGGGATCCCCTGATTATGTCTCCTGCAAATCCGAGGAGCCAAGTCCTCGCATCTCTGTTCACCTGTCTTCGCTTTTCTCATCCCTCAAAGAATCTAGAAATCCACTTTTAGTCTTTCATAACCCTTTATATAATGCACCCTTTCCTTGTCAGTTAGTACCAATGGTGTTCGTCGGAGGAGTAGAGGGGGGCCAAGTGCCTCCCCCACCCCCCAGAGTTTTCACTAAAGTGGCTGCGAGATATGCACCTTTGGTTCTACCCGTAGCTCTTCATGACCTTCCTGAAAATTATATAAAAAAATTACCAAAATTTACAGGGGAAGGGGACTTAACTGCAGCCAAACATATAAATTTCTTCGATCAGTTCCCTGATATTCTAGGTCTGGAACACGAAGACGTTTATTCGAGATTATTTGTTCAAACTTTTGAAGGAAAGGTATGAACATAGTTTCGAAGCCTACCTGCAGGGTCTATCCTTTCTTACGATGCCTTAGAAGATGCCTTTGTTAGACAATGGGGTGAGATAAAAGACCACTTATATTATCTGACCGAGTTCGAATATTTAAAGAAAAGGAATTCAAAAACAATTATGGAATTTATCCAAAGATTTAACAAACTGTATAATAAGATCCTAGCCGAAATTAAACCCTCCCAACCTGCAGCCAAAGTAACCTTCGCAGGAGCTTTCGAAACCGACTTCGCCCTTCTCTTAAGAGAAAGGCGGGGGGCTACCTTAACCCGAATGCAGGATGATGTTGTGGAAATCGAATCTAACATGATGTCCTCTAGTAAGTTGAAAGCTAGGGTAGAAACATGAAATAGAAAAAACAGACGTTTTAGGGAACAAGCGGGACCCTCAGGATCTAATAGATCCACAGACGACAAAATGGATGATATGGATAGGATAATTAAAGAGTTGTCGAATAAGATTTCTAGAATGGATCTAGATCAATCCAAGAGTGATCCTTTCATTAAAAGAGAATTCAGAAGAGACCCCATCCCTCAAAATCAACAAAGGCAGATTAATAATGAAGAACAGAAAATTCAAACCCCTTTAAAAAATGAAAATTTTATAGGAGGAAATGACCTGGAAGATTTCGAGGGACTTGAAGAAGATGTGAAAAAATTGGGTGACAACTGCATTTAGCCCTATGTAACTAAATAATATTACGAGAGGTCATTGAACACACCTCAACCATCAAATGAAGATGATGATATAAACAACAATGATTTCACTGTATGTCAAGAAACGTCTAATTCCATGACAGTTGTGGTCCAACTTGAGGTCTAAAAACAAACCTACGTTGATTCCTCAACCGAAGAAAATTCTCCCTAGAGGTGAAATATATGTGCCTGCCCCGAAAGAGACTGAAACATCCAACAACAAAATAAAAGAGGTAGACTTGTTGGACCTCAAAACGAAGGAGGTTGAGACCCAAACAAGGGGAATTAAGACAACTGAGACACTCACACTGGTAAGTAAACTCATGAGTAATAAATCCGCCCAAACAAATAAGTTGGAGAAGAAAGAGCTCGAGGTTTCAACCAGAGAAACGGACAAAGTTAGAGGTGGTTTTAGTTTTGAAAATGAGATAAATAGGATAAAAATACCGATCCTGCTAGTTGAATTAGCAAAGAATCCTGCATATCGAAAGCAGATAACCAAAGTGATAGGTTGTCTAGATCAAGAAAGTCAATCAGACGTAATAAATTTGAAATATGATAAGCCCAATATCACTTTTGGTCCACATTTCGAGGGTTCCAGAGACACCATTGCTCCTTTCTATATCACCCTAAATGTGCATGATCGATTGCTACATAACTGCATGCTAGATTCTGGAGCTTCACATAATGTGATTCCCAAAGCAATTATGGATAGACTAGGCCTCAAGATCACCCAACCTTACAAAGATCTCTACTCTTTTGATTCAAGAAGAGTTAAGTGCATGGGTATGATAAAAGATTTAGTAGTCACCCTTGCACAGGTCCCAGTCAAAAGTGTCCTGATATCCCCCAAAAGTATGGCTTACTGCTATCAAGGTCATGGGGAGACAAACTTGGGGGGTCCCTCCAACTGGACATGATTTACGCCACAATTCCTGTATTTGGTGGGAAACTTACTCAGTTATACAGAGAAACGAGGTTAGCCTATACAGTGAGCGATCCTCAAAATCCTAACAATTTTCCTGTATACATTGCTGATCAAGATCTAGGAAATTGTATTTTGTCTTTTGATGATGGTATAGACAGTTGCACAAAATAAAATTACATAGATGAGAAAGAATCTGAAAATATGCATAGCACAGGGATCTGGAAAATGTTTTTTGATGGTGCTCTGTCATGTGAAGGAGCAGGTGCAGGAGTACTTTTTGTGGCACCTGAAAATAAATTTGTCATCCCTTTTTCTTACAGGATTCAATGGGATATAGACTACACTAACAATGTATGTGAATATGAAGCCTTAGTATTAGGATTGGAAGTTGCCAAGAAGCTGAACATAAAGAACCTGGAAGTATATGGAGACGCTGAGTTGATAGTCAAATAGATGAATCGACAATACTAGACCAAACACCCGAGATTGAGAGCATATAGAAATTGTGCCTGGGATCTAATGGAAAATTTCTTCTCGTCTGTAAATATCCACTTCATCCCACGCGCCGAAAATTTGCAAGCCGATTCGTTAGCCAAGGCAGCCTCGACGTTCGCTCCCCCCACAACTTTTAAATTAAAATACCATATAGAGGTAAGGCATAGACCATCCATCCCGAACAACATACAACACTGGCAGGTTTTTGAGGATGACGAACATATCAGGAAGTTTCTAGAAGTAGTGGGTGACTTTTCTGAAACTCACATCGATCAAGAGAATGAAAATGATCACACATGGATCATGCAAGAAGGAGAAGACCCTCAGGAGTTCCAAGAAAAAATTGCCAACCATCGCATGTTAGTTTTAAAAAGTAATCATATTCCAAAGGGACTAATCCCCCTAGAAAGACTTTTCGATCGAAATGACATGCCTTTAAAATCCACTCTCTAACCCCAACCAGAAGTGGTTGAAGATTGCAACGTAGGGAAAAAAGAGGAACCTAGGATGGTGAAAATATCAAAGTACGTTCCTCCTGAGGTGAAAAATAAGTATAAATATTTTCTTGCACGATATAAAGATGTTTTTGCTTGGTCTTATGAAGAGCTTAGGACCTATGACACTACTGTGATTGAACACAAGATACCTCTGAAGCCTGGTGTCAAACCCTTTAGGAAAAAGATTAGACAAATCAACCCTATCTTATTACCCGTAGTCGAAAGAGAAGTTAAGAAGCTTTTAGACGCGAGAATAATAGTACCACTAAGATACTCCAATTGGGTGGAAAACCTGGTCCCGGTTAGAAAAAAGAGTGGAGAGATTAGACTCTGTGTTGATTTCAAAAATTTAAATAAATCTTCCCTCAAAGACAACTATCCTTTACCTAAAATGGATCACATCTTAGAAAAGGTAGTCGGAGCAAATATGATGTCTATGATCGACGGTTTCTCTTGGTACAATCAAATTGTTGTAAATGAACAAGATAAAGAATAAATAGCCTTCACTACACCCTGGGGTACATTCATGTATGATAAAATGCCTTTCGGTCTAATGAATGCAGGTGCCACTTTCCAGCGTGCTATGGATATCGCTTTCGTCGGCGAAAGAGACAAGTTTGTAGTTATCTATATCGATGATCTAACCATTTTTTCTAAGTATGACGAAGATCATTTAATACATCTCAAACAGACTTTCGAAAAAATCCGCAGGTTCGGTCTGTCTTTAAACCCCAAAAAGTCTCACTTCTCCATGCGAGAAGGTAAACTCCTGGGCCATATTGTGTCTCGAGACGGAATCAAAATTGATCCCAGCGGGGTTCAAGCTGTAGACACAATAAATATTCCTTGAAATGTAAAGGAAATTCAGTCATTCTTAGGAAAGATAAACTTTTTGAGAAGGTTTATCCCAAACTTTACTGAAATTGTTAAATTAATCACAGGTATGTTAAAGAAAAACAACGAGGTAAAATGGACAACAGAGGCCAAAGAATCGTTTGCACGTATCAAGAGGGTTATAAGTGAGGCACATGTACTGGCAAGCCCCGACTATCTAAAGGATTTTCTCATTTTCTCGTTCACCTCCGAGCATACCATTGCCACGGTGCTCATCCAAAAAAATGAGGAAGGTTTCAAACAACCGATAGCCTTTTTTAGCAAAAGTCTCAAAGACGCGGAACTAAAATATGATATAATGGAAAAACAAGCATATGCTATGGTAAAGGAATTAAAGGCTTTTAGAACTTATGTATTGCATTCCAAGATAATCGCGTATGTACCTACTAGCTCTGTAAAAGACATTTTAGTGTATCCTGACAGTGATGGAAAAAGGGGATGGTGGCTCGCAAAAATTCAAGAATTTGATCTGAAAATAAAGCCGACGAAACTAGTAAAAGGTCAAGGTTTGGCTAAACTCTTAGTTGAATCTAATTTCAGAGCCCTCGACATAAATAGCATACAGGGATGTGGAGAAGATGAATATATGAGCGAGCTCTATGAGCAAACAAGTGAAATCATAATTGAAGAGAAGTTTACCTCCTCTAACTGGTATGAAAACATAGTATCCTACCTACTGACTTTGAAGTGTCCGAGTGATTTATCTCCATCCAAAGCCAGAACGCTAAAACTACATGCGGTCAAATACTGTATATCTGAGGGTAAATTGTTTTGGAAGGACCCACTTCGCTTCCTGTTGGTTTGTTTGGTTGAATTTGAAACAGAGGAGGTCATAAGCGAATTCCACGAAGGAGTGTGTGGGGGAGATCACGCTTGGAGAGCGACAACTTATAAAATCCTGAGGGTGGGGTATTATTGGCCTAAACTTTTCTCGGATGTAAATGCCAAAATCAGGGCTTGTGACCCTTGCCAACTATTCGTAGGCAAGCATAAACTGCCAACGCTACCTTTAGTTCCAGTCAAAATAGAGGCTCCTTTTCAGCAGTGGGGATTGGATTTTATAGGCGAAATTAACCCCCATTCTAGCGCTCAACACAAATGGATACTAACCGCCACAGATTACTTTACTAAATGGGTAGAGGCTATTCCAACCAGGAGGGCTATAGATTCAGTGGTAATAGATTTCCTAGAAGAAAACATTTTATCTAGATTCGGCTGCCCCTGAAAGATAGTAACAGATAATGCCCAGGCTTTTAAATCTATGGCTATGATCAGTTTTTGCCAAAAATACAATATTGTACTCGACCATTCTATGACATATTATCCCCAAGGAAATGGACTAGCCGAGTCTTTGAACAAGAGTCTAATTAAGAAAGTGTTGAACGAGAACAAGAGATCCTGGAATGTACATTTAAAATACGCACAATGGGCGAATTGGATTGGCATGAAAAAATCCATCAGCATTTCTCCTTTCCAGATGGTATATGGGACTGACGTGGTATTACCCATAAACTTGGAACTTCCCATAATGAAACTATGGCAAGGTGAGAAAGAAGAACCAAACCACGTCACAAGGAGAATAAATCAGCAGATCGAAGTACAACAACATATGTTGGAAGTGGATGAAAGATTCCAAAAATATCAAGACGACATGAAAACGTTATTTGACCGTAAGACAAAAGATAGAAAGTTTCTTCTGGGTGAATTGGTCTTAAGATGGGATGCTAGGGAGGACGATTTGGCGAAACACGGTAAATTCGATAATATTTGGTATGGACCATTTAGAGTCGCAACTTCCGAAGGAAAAAAATCTTTTTTATTAGAAAATCTGGATGGTAAAATATTCAACGCCCCTGTCAACGGGCGTTATCTAAAACACTACATGAAATAATTGGTTCCCAAAGGATTTCCATTGTATATACCGGTTTGTATTTGCTTTATATTTCATGATTCCCTTGAGGTAAGTTTTCATTTCTAATTAATTAGGTCAGTATAAATAGAGATACGCAATTTTCAAATACATTCAACTCTTTTAAGGGACACTCTTCGTGTTTACAGGATTTCAGCTTGCGACCTAAACGAGCAAAAGGAGAAAACGGAAAGTGATATATCGGAGGCTGAATTTGCTGAAAAAGGTGATAGAAAACGTTTTCAGTTGTTTCAAAATGGTAAGGTAAAGGTATGAACTCCTGAGAATTTTGTTCTTTAAGAAAGCAAAGGTCTCCTAAGCACCGTAAAGGTCCCATCAATCTAATGTTTTCGCTTAGTTGTTATTAAAAAGAACAATTACTTACTCTGGGTCCTAAGAAGTTAACTTAAAAAAAAAGATAGGTGATAGTTAAGTAAAGCATCTCTGGGAAAGGGTTTTCAAAAAAACGGTTTTAATTTTCGACCACTGCTCCTCGGTGTACAAAAATATGTTCGTCACCTTTTTTCCGGTCTTCACTTTTACCTTCTTAAAAAGCCAAGTACCTTTCCGGATTTATATACATAGGGGGGAGAGATTATGTTTTAACTTTGAAAGATGTAAAGCATATTTTGGAAAGGAAGTTGGTCTTAATAACTCCCTAGTCTCTTACTTAGCAAGTTATGCGTAGGTGGATCCTGACTATTCTTGGTTTTCCAACAGTTTCGAAGGATTGAGGCTTGCTCTAAGGAAAACCCCTAGAAATGATTTTTCCCCTTTTTCTTGTGGGTTAAGGTGTGGTGAAGGTGAAGGGAAGGTTGGTACCGAGAAATCAAAGTAAGTTAACAGACCTCCATTGAAAAATATTATACAAATATCACCCCTCATACAAACTGATTGCCCCCACTTCGTGTTCTAAAAAAACAATTATAAGACAAATGGTGAAAAGAAAGTCATATCTAATTGTACATCTAGTTTGAAGAGACGACGAAAGGAAATTCAGAAATGATTACCCTCGTCTCAGCATTTAAATGCATAAATATATTTTGAAGTGGTGAAAGGAAATTCAACAAAAAAGGGGCAGATAACTTCACCGGGGTACTAAACAGGCCCGCTGGAAGTGAAGCAATATCTGAGATTTCTGTAAGGCTGTTATACACGATTTTCACTCTACTCTGGTAATCAACTTTCTTGAGACTGGATCCACATACTAAGTCCGTACGGGAATCCCCGATTAAAAACATGTAATAAATTTCGTTGGATGCAAGCCAAAAGTTACAAGATCTGTTGGATTTCCTAGAACTGTTTTGATTTGTCTTAATGCAGACCTAAATTCAGTAAAGAGAAAGAGAAAGTCATCAAAGGGACTGTAGCTGAGTATGAAACATAGTTGAGTATTGAAAATCTTTGTAGAAGTGAAAGGCAAGATCTCTTCTTCCCTCTGTTTATCTTTTCCCTAAAGGAAGTTTAGCAGAAGTGAAGCAAATGACTCCATTTACCCAATACAGGCACGTGGTCTACTGTTCTTCCCATCTTGCAGGAAGACGGTATCCGTAGATGGAGCCTATGTTGGAGCCACCTTTTTCAATTGGTTTAAATGTATTTTTTAAAGTCAAATATTTGTTTTTAAGTTCTTTTTTGGTTCGTGACATTTACCTACTGAAAATATCAGTAGTCTCGACATGCGAAATAACGAAGGATGTTATGTTTAATAAGTTACCACTTTTTATTGTTAAACGAAATTTTTTACTTTTTGTACCTCAGAATATCGCTCTTCGGGAGTTACAAGTCACAAGATTTACAAGCCCCGATGTGCGAGGTCGCGAAAAGTTTTAAAAGCTTACCTCAGGTGAAAGATGAGAGTAAAATTCTTTAAACCACAGTCAAGTGTTGTCAGGATTTCGCATCTCGGCGCTCACTCTCTCCTAAAACATTACCGTCATAACTCTGAAAGATGAAGCCGTGAGACTTTTGCATAAGTAACCTGGGTTAGTGTTAGGGGTGATTAGTTTTGACCATGGTTAAAGTCTCTTGGGATTTCACGACTTGGCTTGCGCTCCTCCCGGAAACTATACCCTCGAAACCCCGAGTGGAAAAGTCAGGATATTGCTCAAACATAATTAATTAAAACACTTAATCCGGTTTACATCCTTGCTTAACTAAATATAATCATTGCGATCTCGAGTTTTAGAGGCTCGAAAGGTTAGAGTGAACACTCCTGATACGGCGAACGCCGAAAGGTTGATTAAAGTTTAAGTAAGCTTAATAAAAAAAGCTAAGCCATCTTAATCAGTGTTCAATACAAATAATAATATGCACAGTCTACGAGGTAATTTTAAATTTTCCTTGCGCCAACTTGTGTCACGAACCATCGAAATTTAATGCATTAATTGGAAATGAGGTGAAACGGCAAGTAAGGATATGGTTTTTATTACTAAATCTGTCTCTAAATATGATTTGAACGTTCTGTTCATAAGGACACCAAGATTTTAAATGATCGAAGATATAGATCTTTTTCCTTTCTGTTCTATTCATAAAGATCATTTCTATCCCGCACAGATAAGTTTTTCTCAACAAACTGATCTCTGTCTGTATACGCATTTTTATTACAGGAGAGCTAAGTCACAATCTTCTTTCATGGCCCCGCGAAAAGTGTCCAAGACAAGTGTTGATATTTTGAGACAAGGCTCTGATAATGTTTCAGATACTTCACCTCGAAGCATTGATTCCATATGAACCTGGTCATACATCTCAGAGGTTATGCAATCATATTTGGTGAACTGTTCGGACGATTCCAGTGATAACGAGAAAGAGGACTTGACTACCAAATACAAGATCGTCGTCCAAGAAGAGATGCACAAAGTAGCGGCCAAGCCACGTCTTCTGCGTTACTATGACATGATCTGATGGGCGCTAGATCATGTAGATATCCCTACCAGAACCATCATCAATGAGCAGAAGCTAACTGTTGGGACCTTTAGACCAGAAAACTTACAGGCAATTTTAAACAGAAGGAATGTGAGAAATATGAGAAAAGCTTATCTAATTTGATCAAGGATTGGGTCTCACACCCAGCGAACTTCAGGGCAGATAGCAATGGATTTTATTCCATATCTTCTTTGGAACCACAGTTCAAATACATAGCGATGATGACCTGTAGATTGTACGGGAGGGAAGACACCACGCATTGTTTCCTCCCATGGGTTCCTCTGATGCATACAGTAGCAAAAGGCTGTTCTTTCGACTGGGCCAAACTATTGTCAGATAGTCTGACCAGTCAGATTACAGAATATCGGATGCAGAGGGAAAGCGGGAGAGCTGCCTCATTTTTTATGTCTACATACATCGTGGACACCATGTGTTCCGTGACACCTTATCCCTTAATGAGTTGGAGTTGGGATCCATCAGAGGTTGAGCCTATCCATGTCTATCATTCTAAGCTTTGGGAGGGTAAGGCCTCAGATTTTATATATGAAATCTTCAATTGGGTAATGGTACTGATGCATGTCGCCATCTTTGGTAATCCACCGCCCCGGATCTCAAATAGCATCGCGGCCAATTTGAGCAGGGTGGCCGACTGGTACGTGGAGGAAGAGTTTTCATACATCAGGGTTTTCGGTGCTTCTATCCCTCTACATGATCTGCCATTATTTATACTCGATAGGTTGGCCTGTCGCGAGATTTCCATGCAAACCATCATTGGTGGCATAAGTAAAGAGCTGAAGGGGTTTTCAAAGAAGGTATGGCCACATTTCCCCATTCATTTAAACACTTATTCTTTATTAGATTTTGGGCAAACAAAGGCCAAGGCAACAACCTTAGAAGATATAAAATTAGTCCATATTGAATTCAAGAAACACGACCCACATAGGGTCGTGAGTAATCACTTGGCTAGCTGTGGCCTTAAAAGGTTTGAGCATGAGAATTCGCCTCATGATGATATTTTTCAACGCGCGAGATCGTATGTCGAGGTTTTGGCTCGGATACAAGCCCTGTCGCCCAAAGAGAGGGCCGATGTTTTCAAAGTCCAAGAACATAGGCAGAGCTGCCTTCCCCTAGTATTATAGGGTGAGAATCCAACGACCGTAGAGGTGCAACAAACAAAAGCCGAAGGCTCCAAAGATTCAACACCTAGCCAAGAAGAACAACAGGATAAAGAAGAGCAAACTGGGGGCCCAAAACAGGAAGTTGAGGCTTCTGATCCTCTAAATAGGTCAGTAATCCCATTGTTTATGTTACTCCCCTCCAGTGGACAAAGGGAATACCAGACGCAGGTTGGATTTTTGCTGAAGAATTAACACCCATATCAGTGGAAGAGCTACCTCCGAATGAATTCTTCTTCGATAAGAAGAGAAAGGCTGTCATGAGACAAGAACTCTACTAAGAGGTAGGTATTGTATCCAAGAAATTTAAAATTATAACCGATGGAAGAACCATGAAGAAAGAAGAATTTGCAATGCAAATAGAAGCAACATTGGGTGCTTTCCCCACGATAAACCAATATTCAGTCGAGACCCTAAAATATCAGCTAAAGCGAAAAAATCGTCTAATCAAGACATTAGAGGCTAAACTAGCTACAACAGAGGTTGCTGCCAAAGATCAGGCGAATGCAACTTTGGAGCAAGCTAGAATAGAGGATAAAAAAAAATCGAGCGGCTCAAAGTTGATCTCGAACAGACACAGCTGATGGCTCAGACAAGTCAGATACAAATAGTCCAGCAAGGAGAATTGATAGAGCAGCTTCAGGCCAAATTAGAGTTTGTCGAAAGCCAGGTAATCGATATCAAGATATTTCAATCCCACGCAATAGAAATTAGAAAAAGGTTGTCGGTGACACAGCAAGGTCTGCTTGTTAAAGTAGAAACGATTCCAAGCAGCTGCCAACTCATTGATCAGATATTGGAGAACCTCTCTCTCATAGAAAGGGAAGTCGGAGCAGCTCGGGTTGCATTCCAGGAGGCTATTATAGCCACGACGAGATGGGAAATAAGCAGTAGTTCCAGTTTTCCCATCTCAGAGCAGACCAGGGGAAACATCTTTTTGAAAGAATGTGAGCGCAATATATCTGAAGGCAGACAACAAGCTAAGGAGATAAGAAAATCTTGTGAAGAAACTTTCAGTTTTTTAAATGGGATTTGGTTGGGTTCCGATGATGAAGGTAGCATTGAGATACTGGGTCAGATCAATATAGCCAAATATCTGCTAAATATCAAAGAAAATGAAGAAAGAGAATTAGCCGAAATATCACAAATAACCCAGACAGACATAGTTCAAATAGATAAATGGATAATTAAGCCAAGTAAATTATTATGTTCTATCAGCGCCAAAGACCAGCAGGTGGAAGGAAAGTTGCCACGATTGGTGAAATATTGTTATATTTTTTAGGCCAATAACCAAGCAGAACCTTCTAAGCTGATATCACAGTTGGTGGAGAAGTGTGTTATTTGCACGGAGCATGCGAAGAGGCAGGTTTCCGGTACCATATGAGGAGAAAGATAAAGAAACGAAACGTTTTAACTCCTTTGATTGTAACTGAAAACCTCTAGAATGATTGAGATTCCAGCATATAAAAATTTGTATAAATATACATCTTGTAGAAAGAAAAAAGGGCTGGACCTTTTTGGTCGATTGTAATAGAGGCTATCTTCTTTTTGAGAATTAATACAAAGCAATCCAGAGAATCTTGATTCCATCAAGACTATGTTATGAGTTTTTTCTCTTTGTTATTCATATTCAATTTTATTTCGCTTATATACATCTGATGAATGTTGCAATGCAATTTAGTAAAACTTCTACTGTGGTGGTTACATTTTTTTCATCTATATCGTTTACAATTTTTCCTCTGTATTGGCTAATAGCAGATACAAGACCTGTGAACCTTTAAGTTGTCATATTTTATGCTTCGTCAGATTCCTTCTTAGTCTATTTTCTTCCTCTGTTTAAAGAGTGAGATTCTCCCTTGATAGGAGCCTTACTTTATAAACAACTAAATTGTTTTCTCATATTTCACACACTATTTATTTCAAATATAACGTAGTTACGGAAAAAGGCCTTTGGTTTCCATTTTGTCCTTAACATTAATTTCAAAGTTCTCTTTATAAGATCAAATTGATACAACATAAAAACTTTCAGATTTCTTTTAAATTTTTATGTTCCTCTATTACTGTCCCCATTGTAAGACAACCTAATATTGAATCCAGTTTATCAGACCAAACCCATATCTCTTTAAATCTCTTTGATACAATACTTAAAACAACCACCACCCGAGTAGAACTTGAACATTCATGGGCTCCAATTGAACATGATACAAACATCCAGGAACAGTTGGAATCCAGACAACGACAACCTAGAAATCAACCCTAGCTTCCTTTCCAGAAGGTATACTCTCCTCCCTTTTTACACCTTACTAACTTTTGGATGCCTAGACACTGTACTTTTTAAAGGCTTAAGTACAGACTCTGTAACAAAATCCTGCGTGAGGAATAAAACCACATCCACTCTCATGTTTCTCCATGGTAGGATGCATCATGTCCACAAAGGTACGAGTCTATGATAGTTGGATATGATGTGGACTAATGATTAAATGTCTAATGAGATATGTCTCAGGAATACTTAAACATGGTTGGCTCATTAAACACAAGGTCCAATTAAATTCCACCACATGGAAATGCAACATTAACATGAATGAACTTGGAAGGACTAGTGGTGGATCTTGAGTGTGCCACATGGGACAACTACACATTTTAAAAGCTAAGTTAGAAGACACCCTTATCAAAAAAATTCCAAGTATTTTGGAGAATTGGACTCAAACAAGATTTTACTAGGCTCTAATAATACTTCAGATCCATAGGAATTGAGCAGATTTGTCATTTCAAATATCTCCAATGCAAGAACTTTTTTAGAAACATGGTACCTAGACTTAAGCCTAATGCATAATATTTCATGTTTGGATGCCTTGGTGGGCCTAGGGTTCCATGGCTTAAGTTCGTTAGACACTTGACTCTTGCTAGAAGCATATTGCATCACATTTTTGCCTGCATGAGTAATACAACCACATCCACTCTCATGTTTCTCTAAGATAGGATGCATCAAGCCCACAAAGGTACGAGTCTATGATAGTTGGATATGATGTGGAATAATGATTAAATTTCTAACGAGGTCTGTCTCAGGAATCCTTAAACATGGTTGGATCATTAAACACAAGGTCCAATTAAATTCCACCACATGGAAATGAAACATCAACATAAATGAACTTGGAAGGACTAGAGGTGGCTCTAGAGTGTGCCACATCGGACCACTACACATTTTAAAATCTAATTTAGAAGACACCCTTATCAAAAAAATTCCAATCATTTTGGAGAATTGGACTCAAACAAGATTTCACTAGGCTCTAATAATACATTAGATCCATAGGAATTGAGCAGATTTGTCATTTCAAATATCTCCAATGCAAGAATTTTCTTAGAAACATGGTACCTAGACTTAAGCCTAATGCATAATATTTTAGGTTTGGATGCCTTGGTGGGCCTGGGGTTCCATGGCTTAGGTTCGTTAGACACTTGACTCTTGCTAGAAGCATATTGCATCAGATTTTTACATGCATGAGGAATACAACCACATCCACTCTCATGTTTATCCATGGTAGGATGCATCAAGTCCACAAAGGTACGAGTCTATGATAGTTGGATATGATGTGGACTAATGATTAAATTTCTAACAAGATTTGTCTCAGGAAAACTTAAACATGGTTGGCTCATTAAACACAAGGTCCAATTAAATTCCACCACATGGAAATGAAACATCAACATAAATGAACTTGGAAGGACTAGAGGTGGCTCTAGAGTGTGCCACATGGGACCACTACACATTTTAAAAGCTAATTTAGAAGACACCCTTATCAAAAAAATTCCAAGTATTTTGGAGAATTGGACTCAAACAAGATTTCACTAGGCTCTAATAATACATCAGATCCATAGGAATTGAGCAGATTTGTCATTTCAAATATCTCCAATGCAAGAACTTTCTTAGAAAGATGGTACCTAGACTTAAGCCTAATGCATAATATTTTAGGTTTGGATGCCTTGGTGGGCCTGGGTCTCCATGGCTTAAGTTCGTTAGACACTTGACTCTTGCTAGAAGCATATTGCATCATATTTTTTCCTGCATGAGGAATAGGGAAACCAAGAGAATTTAAGGATACAATGAGTTGTTATGAGAAAGATTCCAAGATCTCGAAATCTCAATATAATGACACATGGAACAATCATGTACGTACAAAGTGAATTAAAGAAAATAAGATTGAGAGAACACTAAGTGACCACATTAATACAACCACATCCACTCTCATGTTTCTCCATGGTAGGATGGATCAAGTCCACAAAGGTACGAGTCTATGATAGTTGGATATGATGTGGACTAATGATTAAATTTCTAACAAGATATGCCTCGAGAATCCTTATAGGATCCATGTCTTATGTTGTAACACCTCCCATATAAGAAGAGCCATGTCTCGTGTACCAACTCCTCCCATATAATAAGAGCTATGCATCTTTGATATGGATAGAGGAGAAAAGTAGTGAGGGAGCGACCCAAGTCCAGTACTCCTAGTAGAGCCAATGGAACCTCCCTCTAATATTATAATAAATGGGACATATAAATATGAGGTGCTCTTTCATCCAACTCAATATCTTGCAATTGTTGCAATTGAAAAATCCTCTCTAACCAGGAATGTGATGATTTACCCAATTGGGAGTTTGTGAGAGCAAACCCTAAATCTTCCAAGAGAAATCCTAAGGATATGCATCCAATGTATTTGAGTATAGGCAAGTTTGAATATAAGTTCATCCTTCAGCTGTATGAAGTGCTTGAAGTAGAAGGCCATCTTAGGGTCAAGTCCCTTAGGGGGTGTTCAATTGACCTAGATGTATTGTGTGTGGATATCCTCTCTAATCACCTTGTTCAAGGAGCTATAATGTGAACGATGGGATCCAAGGAGTATCTATAAGGGGTGAGACAATCAATACGGATGCCAAAAAATTAAAATAAAAAAGAGACATTAGAGGACCAAATTGCCTCATCCTAGAGGGGATTGTAGAGGAAATCTCTTTTGATGAATAAAGATCCAATAAGGGGTATCTCTCCTTCCATGTGGTCGAGTCTCCTAAAGTTTGAATCCTATGGAGGAAGAAGACAAGTGTGGAAATAGTTTTGAATCACAATGGATGGGACTTGTTGCCACTCAATCTCTCTCCTAGAAGGAAAAGTCCTAACCCCGACGAGAGAGCCTAGAGGCAACTCTTAGGCAATCCACCCACCGTCATCTTGGTGGCCTTGCTCCACTCTTTAGACTATTGGAAGGGTATCCTAGTCAAGGGGGGAATTCCTAAAGGTCAAGCTAATCTATGTTGTTGAGTAAGAAAGAGAAGCTCTCTAACTTGTCTTAACAAAGACTTGGGCAACTTGAAACTACCCTCTCTCAAGGTAAAAAGGGAAACTTAAGTGTGAATGAATAGTGGATTAAATTACCAATTGTGAACAAGCTCAAAATGTGTTTAACTTAAACAAGTGCTCATTCAAGATTATGCTTTTGAAATTGAAAATGAAATCTTGCTACTCAATGCTTCATATACCATGAAATGCTATAAGGATGTGAAACATGCTTCCTAGTCAGGGTTAGAATATAGGTATGATAGTTCCCTTGATGGCTCATCAACGTATTCTCCAAATATGGAAAAACATTGATAAACTCCAAATGTTTCTCATGTCTTCTACCCTTTTCATTTTATGGAAAAATTGAGGAACCTGTTGATTCTTCAAAATTTTGTCTGGGAATACATATTCCCAAATGCCCATGGTGGAAGGATAGGAATAACTTTGGGATGTTCTAGAATGGGTGATAGCAAAATTTGAAATCAATTTTCCATTGGAAACAATACTACTTACTTTTATCTTCATGTTTTGACTTCTATCTTTCTTCAAAAACCAAACTTACAACAACAACTAGAATGTGTTTTGAAGTTGGGTCATGGAGGTGACACTTCAACAAAATTTGAGATTGAAGTTTACATGGAATTTTTGAATGATTTGTCAT
>SNQJ01S0188227.1:0-18366 GCA_010110895.2 Picea sitchensis | reverse complement strand
TGGGGCAATGATCAACATCACCCCAACCTACCATAGGACAATTCACCAAGTCCCGACATTGCCCCTAGTACCTCACAGGTCAAGTATTTTTTTTTTAAGTTCAAATCTTACAGTCTATGATTTTATTCCTTTTTATTATAGAATAAACGTTTTTCCATCATTATTATAAAGACATAATTTTTATTTTTTTTCATGTAGGAAACATGGTAGGAAAGAAATATACATGAATGTATCTAGATCAAGACCTACAATAATGGAATCCAAAATTGCAACGGGGGCCTCCATGAATTCCAGGAAACAAATTTATAACACATTTGTTCAAGTTCCAACACCTAAGCTCTCAAGGGAAATGAAGTATGTTAAAGAGTGGAAATCTGTCGAAGGTGAAAATAGAATGGAACGTTCTTGGTTTGTTAAAGACAAACAAAGAAACAATTGAGAACATTTATATTTGTATTGTGTCGAGTTTGAACGTGTGCAATGAAATTATCAGGCAGTTAGCTTGTTACGAGATATATGTTTGGTGCCAGACACATATTTTTTATGCATTCGTAAAACAAGTCCAGACTTATATCAAGATTATATATTATTTCAAATTGAGAAATTATAACAGGGATGCATGTTTTACAGTATTATGTGCATCTATTGTTGAATACATTGAGAGAGGCAATTTTTTTATTTTTTTTTTGTATCATGTATTATTATAAGTATCATGATAATTTTTTAATTTTGTTTAACATGAAAATGTTATATTTTATTTTTACAAGATTTTTCTATGTGACTTTCACATATGCTAGTGGGGATTTACTCTACAGATAAAAATATCATGGAATTCATCAATGCCTTTCATATTGATAAGGCACAAGAAGGAAGGAAAAAGAAACAAAGAGTAAGATAGGTTGAAGCTGCAAGAGTAGACATACAAGAACATGAAAGAAGAAACAAAAGTCCTCATTCTAGAAATCCTAGAAATGTTACATTTGAATATGAGGAAAATCCAAATGAATATTTTGCTGAGATTAGTCCCAATCAGGTTATCACTCATTCTCGCAAGAAGAATAAACACGATTAATGCAAAAGAGAAATGTCTAGGGATGATTCCATTCCTATTGATTATGAAGATATAGTTGATTTAGATGAAACCCATTTAAATCATATGAGGAGGAAATCAAATGTTGTTGATCATGAAGAAGTCATGGTTAGCTCTGAATATCATAATGAAAGTATTAAAGGTAGCAAATAAATAATAACACAAGGTGTTGATATAGAGGATGGTATTATTAAAATAACACAAAATTCCATTCAAAATTGATTAAGGATACATAACTTAGTTGATTATGGCCATACATTTCAGTTGAATGCGAAGCAACTTTATAAACCCACATAAGGAAACGAAAAATATCAAATTAGAAAACTGCATCACTTACATATTCACAATTTGAAAGTATTGATTAGGTACAATCCATATGCACATGTGGTTGACTACCTAGTTCTTGTTGACCCAATGAAAGTTCCTAGTAGGGATCAATTTTATAGATAAAAATGTTTTAACTATAAATATTACGTGATTGAAGGAAATATTTCTACAAAGGTTAGAATAGAATTGATACAAGAGTATCGCAATAACCCTATTTTTGAGACAGACAAATGTATAATTTATGTTGGTTTAATAGATGTAGAAGCAAAGTTATTGGCATGGGATTATAACAAATACAATGAGTACATAATGTCCATGCATTTCATTCAAAGGGTGATATTTATCCATAATGATTTTTATGAGATATGTGGTGGGGAGAGATCAAATGTTGATGTGAAGTTTCAGAAGAAATGTTGTATGGAAATAGGCTTCCCAATTGATGAGGAAAATGCAAAAGAAAAAAATCACAATGGAAGTGATGCATTCAGAGTTGTGGATAGCTATTTTCAATTGAGATTTAAAACTAGACATGTATGGGATTTGGTAAATGAGATCTTTTTCCTATGGGAAAATATTGGTATAAAAAATCAGAGGGTTAAGAAGGATAAACCCTTAATATGTAGCACAAGTAAGACAAGTCTTGAAATGAAGAATTTTCCAAAAGATATGACTATAACACCTTGGAGAATGATACAATGAGTGAAGGATGAGATACTTATCATAGCTATATTATCACGTGTAAGGTCAGGTGAATTATCAATGGAAGAAATGTATGATGAATTTAAAAAGTAAGTTTGTTGAGTTATTTCTTATTTATGTTAGGATTAGAAAATTAATTTTTTTAGTTTAATATATCAATGTTATAAGTATGATAGTTGTTTCATTTATAAGTATGCGTGTTGCATTTTTAACTGCTTCTATCTCTACTTTGTGGATTTCTTGTGCACCATTTCCATGGATTAATATTTTAGCAACTGTGATAGTTTCTGATTGAGTCTCATGAGGTTTTAAAGCATCATGTAAAAGTTCACGTTGTTGTGGGAGAGAGAAAATATCAAACATGGAAATATTAACTTTAATATTCTTCATGTCTTCGATTAAATTATAATCTAAGGAGTGTGAATTTCAATCATTCTTAGCTTGTCCATATTTTTCTTGAATCACTTTTTCATTAATTCCAACAGTGCTAGATGTGCTTGGTTTATCTTTATTTGCTACAATAGTCTTGCTAGTTTTATTATTAGTTTTTTTCTATAACTGTGTTGCTTTGTTTTGGGAGAACATGGGGAGGTGTTATCTTTCTAAGGGGAATGTTATCTTCTTTGGAAGACGGGGGGTCATATAGTGGACCTTTGTTGCATACATTATAACCTTTTGGAGCAGTGCCTTTAAAAACCTTTGTATCTCCGGTAAGGATTTCTTCAATCTGTTCATCGTATGATTCTACACACCAGTCCCAAAAAGGCATAACTAATTCTGGGGGTGTTTTGTCAGTAGTATGATAAGGAGCTTGTGCATGTCTTTCATCATCTAAACTCTATTGATCTAGCAACTGGTTTATTACCAGGGTCATAGAGTTGACCCACTGGGGACATGTTTGTTTGGGGTGATTTTTTTTATTATAGGATAAAACATTAGCATTGCTAAAACTATCCAAGTTCAAAGCCATGTGTGGTGGTTCAGGCGGTTGTGGTGGGTTTTCTGGTTTCTTAAAAAATGGAAGGAAAGTTCGCGACTTCGATGATCCTTCACCAACATTATTTTTAAGATCCACCACTTCATTGGATAACTTCTTAACCATTTTGACCACATTATCAATATCCTTGGATTCCTTGTTAGGTGGCTTAGTTAATAGCAGTGGCTTCTTCCTAGCTAACTTAGTTTCCTCATAATGTGGATGTTGGTCATATGCATATAACTCTATTTCCATAGTCTCGACCTCATCGAATTTTAATTCCAATGTGTTCCTATTAGATCATTTTACAAACATCCCTATGGAGGGGTTTAATACAATTGTATAATATTAAATGGATAATGACTGAGCGAGAGTGACTTCATGAAGAAAATTAATCAAGAAATTGATAAATATTTGGTTAAAACATTTTACTCTTTCCCTCTTGTTTATTCGGATAGCTCCTAGTTCAATATGCAGGGATGTCGTTGT
The DNA here is from genome assembly GCA_010110895.2 of Picea sitchensis. Taxonomy (NCBI): domain Eukaryota; kingdom Viridiplantae; phylum Streptophyta; class Pinopsida; order Pinales; family Pinaceae; genus Picea; species Picea sitchensis. The sequence continues at coordinate 14,785 of SNQJ01S0188227.1, read as the reverse complement.
TTTTCCTTCCCCTAACTTCCTCATAAAGAGACTTTTGAAACTATCCCAGTTTGTGATAGATCCGACAGGTAGGCTGAAGTACCAACTAGAGGATTTTCCCGAAAAGGTGTAAGGAAATAGCCTACATACTACGTCATCATGTTTGACACCTAGAATATGTATGGCTAAAAAGAAATTATTAAAATGATCTTCTTGGGATCCGGGTTTGTCTGGATCGAATTTCGGTAAGAGTTTATCAAACTTCCTTGGAATTTCATGAAGTTCCCAAGCCATATTGAGAGATCCTTGGGATCTCCATCGTGGTATAACCTCTCTATGAATCTTGTTTTCTCCCATTATTTGTTCTATGGTGATTTCTAGTTGTTCACCCTTGAATTATTCTTCAGGTTTGATAAGGAAATGTGTAGCTCTGCTTAAGGGTACCAGAACCTCTTGTGATGCAGTTTCAGTAAGGTAATCTGTAGAGTCGACGTAAAAATACTATATGTTTTAGGACATTCTACACTGTTTTATTTTCTCTTAGGGAGTTCAGAGTCTATAGGTAATTTTTCAAGCAATTTCATGTAAGTACGAGTAATTATATGTTAAACCAGGTCTAAGAATGTATTTCAGGACTAGTAGAAGCACTTCTGAAATGATTCTTCATAAATAAATTATTATTTGGACTCGACTCGAGGAAACAAGGTAGGTTGTGAGTTGGGATTACTCATTGAAGACTAATTTTGGTTATTGTTTAGTTCATGTATGTAATCCATAAAATATGGCCCTCCTTCTAGTGCCAATTATGTTGACGGGCTCAAATTCACGCAACAAAAACAAGGGGTACTCCCCGTTATATGGTCCCAATTAGATTATACATCGTTTGGATTAGGAGTCCCATCCAAAATTTGACCCAACTGCCATTTATTGTTTTCTTTTGGTTTTCATACCAATTACGGTCTGGTGTACCAATGAAGTGGATGGATGAAATGAAAAGATGTATATGAAGACTATGTATATAAATACAACTAATATATTGCTAATCTATGCTAACTTATCCTAGCTAGGAGCACGCTAGAGTAATCAGTGAGTTATAGTGCAACCAAAAATTCACACAAATTTAATACAGTTAACTGCATAAAAGAGGAAGATTGGATACAATAGAATACATACGTATATAATCATATTAGTCTAGATCAAAAAAACGTATACTATAATAACCCAAAAATATCAAGGCATTGAATTATTCAAAGAAAAGTCAATAATTGCATAATGATTAAGATGGTATAAGAATTAGTCTACAACAAACAAAGCATTCTTACAGTCCATAGAAACAACAAATATCTTCACTTGAAGTAGTTCAAAGCTTCGATCCGTTTCTACACATAAATCCTTCTATAACATGTTGGCCCTGATGGTGTCTCAATATTCATTAACACTGTGTAATTTCTCGAAAAAGCTCTTGGGTCTATACAATGCTTGAAAAGCCAAAAAAAAGTCTTCCTCAAAGGAAACTCTAGTCTATTTTATACAAAAACTTGTAACTCCTAGTTGTCTTTTCTCCTTCTTCTCTAAGAGGCAGTTACAAAACTTTTCACCTTCCATTTTTTCATGAAAAGGGGAAGAAAGGACGAAATTTGAGGTAGTTAGTAAAAGGACGAAAGAAAAAAGTCGTTTGTCCTTTCCCTATGAGCTGTTTCTTTGGAGATAAGTTGTTCAAACCTCCAACTAATTATATAACAATTCAATTCTCCTATAGGATAGCTATTCCAAGGTTTCTTCAATCATGGTGATGATGTCATCAAGGGCTCCTATGTCCTTCTCCAGCCTTGTCATGTAATATTGTATCATAGTGTGAAGCTTTACCGACTGTAATAGATGTTGGCCAATGAGATCGGTGGAGATGAAGGTTTTTACTTCTACTATCTGTATCCTTTGACTCGTGTTGTATTGGATTGCATTCACTAATTCCTCTGTGACCAAAATTTTCCTATTTGATCTAGTTTTTGGAGACGCCCATTCCTTATCAACTTGTGGCATCTTTGTGAGTACTTGAAGATATCACCATTTCCTTGGTTACTTATTTGTTTTCATTTTCCCCTACCTATTGGAAATGATCTAATGCATATATGTTTATTTTTCTTGCTTATTTTGAGGGTCTATACATCTCAAGAGGCGCATCATGATTCTCTTCTATCTAGGTATCAATGTCAGCTATACCTTCACGAATAGTGTTGTATTGTGTCAGTTACATTTGTATCTGGTTGTTTTGGCCAATAACTGTTGCAACCACATTTTGGAAGAGATGTAGATTGACATACATGTCAATGATGTCACCTTACAAATCATTCCTCGTGTTTTATGCACTAGTCTTAAAGTTGAGAAGACTCCTTTCATCAATCTTTACTTGTTGGAGCCTCTCTTATAGCGTTTTGATACTCATCTCTTTTTCTTCATTCTACTGGGAAAACCTTTGTATATTGTCCATGGTTGAATCCATAAATTCAAATCTTTCCCTAGTTGTTGCCACAGGGTCTTCCCTGACATCTCCTGTGATGGGGACCTAAGTAACCACTAATAAAGGATCTCCTTATGCTATTGGAACCTTTTTCACTCTTTCTTGCATGATTCGGTCGGTTTTACTATCGTATGTGAAACTGCATAGATCCAATATTTTGGCTGACCGAAAAGGTTCCTAGGGCCCGAGACCTAAACCACTGCTCATTTTTATTCTCTTTCACATGCAGTGGACATTCCATGGATATCCAAGTCCATTGGGTGTGTGTCACCTTCTCTATCATCAATACTCTTCTTATGTCTTTCTTCTTCAATAGCTTTATCCGTTGCTTCTTTCTCTTCTTTATTCTCCTTCTATTCTTGCCACTTCAGCTAGTTCCTTTTCCTTTTCTGGAACAACTTTCACTTCAGCTTCATCTTTTGCCTTAACTTTAGATTTAGCCTTCACTTCATTTTCTACCCTATCCTTTCCTTTGTCAACTTCTATTTCCTGTTTCTTTTTAGCGTCATTTGTCCTTTTTAGTACCTTCTCTATATCTCTTCTCCTTATATATGTTGGTGCCTCTTCATCCTCTTCTACGAAACCTGAATGAGTTGATAAGGAGATGGGGGAATATCTATCAAATTCATATTTCTTTGCATCTTCTCTGGCCGCTTCTTTTGTAGCTTCTTCGTCTACGATTCTTCCTTTTGGCTAGCCTCGCATGTTGAATATAACTTCGTCGTAAGTTATGGAATTTTGATGCATCTCTTCTTCTTCCCAGAACTCAGTGGTGTAACTGTATGGGAGTCTCATGCTATGGAAGTGATCTTTGACAATGTTCTTGGGGTCATGCCTCCTGAATATTTCCTCTCCAAGGTGGTAGGAAAGAAAGACATCTACTTCCGCCTCAGATTGTTTGGTGTTTTCCAAGAAATAGTTACGAATGTAAAGAGGTAGTGGAGGCCAAATTGCTTTCTTTGATCTATATAGAATTCCTCTGACCCCATGTATGATAGTTTGATATGCCACTTCCTAGAGTATAAGTTTGTCAGGAATGACTCAAGGGAGTAGATGGTGTAGTTTCATTACACCATGTATCCTTATATAGGTACCATGATCCATTAAATAGCAGTCCCCAATCCTTATTATGATCGTTATGGCCTTGTATGTCATACAAGGTGGGGAGGTACAAAACATAAATTCATACAGTCAGGAAAGGAAGTGTTCATAGATTCTGTTGTAACAAATTTTTGATTTAACTCAGCACTACATAATAGAGAATACTAACTTGAAGGTTGAACCCATTTAAGTGAAATTTGTACGTCTTCTTAAGGTATTGTGTGAAGCAAATAGGTCAAATTTTGTATATTTAATAGAACCTGGAGTTTTTCAATCTGCTGAAAGACTAGTGTTTTATCGAGATTTTAAAACGTCCAATATTCTGTTGGATTCGGAATACAATACCAAGCTGTCTTATTTTGGACAGTTGCTTTCAAAGAATGGACCTCCATGAGCCATTAGCAAGGATGCTTGTATACCACCACATAGCCAGTCTCCAAGGCATAAAGAATCTGGTCACAGTGACTTCCATTCTCCATTTGGCTTTTCAGAGTATTGGGGTCGTTTATGGAGATATAGGAACTTCTCCCCTTTATGTGTTTGATTCCACTTTTACAGATGGTATCAATCATCCAGATGATGTTCTTGGTTCTCTGTCTCTCATAGTTTACTCGCTCACTCTTTTGCCACTTCTCAAATACGTTTTTATTGTACTTTGGGCCAATGATAATGGAGATGGTGGGACGTTTGCACTTTATTCCTTGATATGTTGCCATGCAAAAGTGAGTGTCGTTCCCAATCAACAAGCAGAGGATAGATAACTTTCATCATATAAGCTTGCAGTGCCCAACAAAGAGCTCAAACGAGTTTTGAAGATAAAAGACGCTTTAGAAAAAAGTGATGCAGATAAGATAATTTTGCTCATACTATCCCTTCTTGGTACCTCCATGGTTATTGGAGATGGTGTGCTCACTCCTTGTATCTCAGTGATATCAGCAGTTCAAGGGATACAGAATGTTGACAATTCAATCAGCCAGGAGATGGTGGCTATGATATCTGTGGCGATCATAGTTATACTCTTCTCTGTCCAGAGATTTGGAACCCAAAAAGTTGGCTACTCATTTTCTCCTGCTATTTTGATATGGTACTCATTTATTGCCTTCATTGGCATCTACAACATCGCAAAATATGATACAACTGTCTTCCGAGCTTTCTACCCCAAATATATCTTTGAATACTTCAGAAGAAATTCAAAGCAGGCTTGGATTTCACTTGGAGGAATAGTTCTGTGTATAACAGGAACTGAAGCTATGTTTGTAGACCTGGGTCATTTTTCTGTTCGCTCAATTTAGGTTGCTTTTACTGGAATAGTGTACCCTACTTTAATCTGCGCATATGTGGGCCAAGCTGCCTATCTCAGGAAGTTTCCCGAAAACGTGTTAGATACGTTCTACAAATCCACTCCAAGCGATGTATATTGGCCCATGTTTGTAGTTGCAATTGTTTCTTCTATTATTGCAAGCCAAGCAATGATCTCTGCCACTTTTTCTATCATAAAGCAATCCATGTCCCTTGGATGATTTCCATGGGTTACAGTGGTACACACTTCATCTAAACATGAAGGCCAATTGTATACTTCAGAAATCAACTACATCCGCATGCTGGCATGCATTATTGTCACGGCTTCTTTCAAAGATACTACCAAGATCGGCAACGCCTATGGCATAGTCGTGGTTGGGGTTATGATCGTCAATTCATCCTTCCTCACACTGGTAATGCTTATGATATGGTAGACTCATCTATTGATGGTCGTTATCTTCGTCACTGTATTTGTAGCAATCGAATTCACATACTTCTCAGCAGTGTTGTACAAGTTCCCCCAAGGGGGATACCTTCCATTTTCTTTTGCTGCAGTATTATTATTTGTAATGTATGTGTGGAATTATGTCCATGTAAAGAGATACGCCTACGAAGTAGAACAGAAGGTATCATCAGAGTACATCTTGAGCCTGGGTTCGAGTCTAGATGTGACCAAAGTTCTGGGTATCGGGCTTCTATACATAAAACTAGCACAAGGAGTCCCAGCAATATTTGCACATTTCATGAGAAACCTCCCTGCCATGAATTTTGTCCTTGTATTCTTCTATGTCAAGTATCTGCCTGTGAATACAGTTGCAGCTAGAGAACAATAATTTCAGTGGTGTAATCCATGCGCAACTTCTCCACGATCGCTCGTTGAAACTCAGTTACTCTGGAAACCCATTCCTACTTAAGAGTAAGAGGGAATGTAATCCACAGAATTCAATGCGTTCAAACAATAATAAATTGAAGGTTGTCCTCGGACTAACACTAAGCAGATTTTTAATCAGCGCTCTAGCAGGCATTGTTATGTATGGCAGCAAGAAAAAAGAATGTGTCACAACCGAAAGAAATGGAATGGAAAATGAGCGAGAAAATGTTGTGGAGATGATGGCTAACTCAACAATTATCGTCCCAAATCCAACAAAACCCCATGTCTTCAGTGTAGATGAGATGGCAGCTGCCACATAGCTTCAGCAAAATCATTGGAAAAAGAAGTTTCGGGACAATTTACAAGGGAATTTTATCGTCTGATAGAGAGGTGGTCGTTAAGAAGCTGTGAGGGGCCAGAACAGTGCAATGTTTACCCATCATATGGTCATGGAGGGTGCTGGCAGACGCACAAGCTATCACGTTCCACAGCCTGCAGTTGAGCAAACGAAGCAGAGGAAAATGAAGCAACAGTCCTATGCATTGGTTGGAAGCCTTCTCAAATTTTTGGAGGTTTCAAAACAAAATCAAACGCAAAGATTTATCCTAGCTGGAAATACCCCACTTAGTAACGGTTCAAAAGCGTTGGCAGAGCATTTGGCAGTCGAAAAATTCCAGAGAAGGTGAACCGGTTCATATTTCTCAGAACGCTAAGAGTTTTATGTTAGAATTTTTCTCTTTTAAAGAATGATGTATGTAACACCAAAAAGGAGGGGGGCACGAGGGCAGAGCTGGGGAAAAACTCTTTCGAAGAGGGGTTCATTGTAATTGCTGAGTTATTTTGTAAGTCATTAATGGAGTAATAAAGATGATTTTTTCCTTATGACTGTGAGATTCATCACGGTCGATTTCTTTCAGTATGTTCTTCTTCTTTTCAGCTGTGTTAAATCTGTTTGGACTTCATTTATATGTTCCTTACTCGCAGTTGATGTTGTCTTTATCATATTGTTTATTTCTTCCTTATTCCGCCACAACTGCGTTTCATTTTGTTTTCTTCTAACTGATGTGCTTCGTTATACTTTAGTACGGCCACTACTATAACGAATGGATTATGGTTTTCTATAATTGTTTATTGTCTTTCCTCTGCACCAACTATCAGCGGGTGTAAGACCAATCTGCATTTTCAGAATTCTACATATATTCTCTGCTACATCGGCCTTTCCTTTCCTTTTTCTGCTACCACACCACGATTTATCAAAGCGCTGAAAGATAGACTTACTTTGCCTCACTTTTCGCAAGTTATTTGATCACTGCTATTATCTCCTTTCTTCGGTTTTCATTTGACTCCATGCCCAATGGACCATTTCCTTGGTTTAACCCCCAAACTTTAAAAATCCAAGACCATCATTTACCCATAAATATGCCCACCTTTTTCACGCTTACTTAATTTCATATTGTGACATTTTTCGAGAGATCCCTCTCGAGTTGGAGGAGGGCAGCTTCCAATCCAAAGTGGTTCGAGGTTTCCTCAGGATTGATTTGCTGCAACCCATTTCAGTTTCGAGTGACAATAGATTCTTTCATAGTATGTTCAATATTTGTGCTCCCAAAGAACCTTGCAGTAGATGTGGATATTAGCATCAGAGGGTAACCAACTCTATCCCATGTTTGGGTACTTATGCGTGATACACATTATGTCTAGAAGACATGAATAAATATGGAAGCTGGGGAAGCTTCATGGTTGTGCTTGTGTTACTGCAGAAATGTCATCTTTGATATTTTTAGACAAAATGTATGCCTAGTTGAATGAGACTCCCACATCTTAAAAAAATAAATTAGGGGCATGTATGATAGGGGGAAATGAGTTGTATATGGTTCCCTATACAACTTGCACAACATGGATACCATATATTGGTAGGGTCTCCTTAAGTTGGTTGTGGGATATCGACTCTTGGGCCAATATTTGAACTGCTTGTCTTCTTTATACCATGCGGGGAATAAATCTTTCGGTGTAAGCTCTAATTCGCTGAGGCATTGACGATCCAATATTTTTTTTCCAACTCAATATGGTAACACTTAGCTAAATCATAGGTCCTGAATGAAGATATTGGTTATTTTCTTGAATTAAAGACATACCGACTATCTATGTCTGCATTTTTCAAAATCCAAGAAATGGTGTCTACACAAGGGAAAATTGTTGGATGTGTTGCCACTTTGAAAATTATTGATTTTCTAGATGTTCCTAAACACCTAGAGCTCATATGGTCCCTCTTCCTCCACCGAGAATTTTTATTTCTTAAACATATGTTATAATTCTCCCCATTTTAATTTTTTTCCATCTTTGTCTATAAGTCCCGATGTATCATCATATACGGTCCCGACACTTTCTGTCTCTATTGTCTTCTAGGAACTGCCAGATGGATCAACCCCTATTGTTTTCATCGTCATCTTCTTTCGTGGTGACATGTTTGAATCTGTAGACGAGATAAATTTAGAGAATGTTATTTGTAAATAGTTAAATGATCAGACAATTATAAGAATTAATGAAAACAAGTCATGGCAAGTTGCTTCTCACAAATGTCAAGTTGATAGTAGACAAATCTTAGTGATATTTTGTGGTGAAAAGCTTGAGCATAATCTTGGAAAAGAAAAATCAGATCATTATAAAACAACTTCCTTAATGCAGATTAACAGAGTTAGTAACAACTCCTCCGAGCACATCAAAGAAGTTGTTAGTAACTTCTCCGATATGTATTCAGAAGGGTTAGTCAAATCACATCGAGGAGTTCAGAGAACTTACCAATAAATCCTCTAATCGTATCGAAGGAGTTAAAAGTAACTCCTCCGATATCATCAGAGGATTTTTTTCCATATATTCTGAAAGTGTGCAGAAGAGATAATGTCAACTCATCTGAGCACATCGAATAAGTTAGTAGTAACTTCTCTGATATGCTCGGAGAGTTACTATAAAGGTTACCGGATTAGGATTTTCCATGAACAAAGAGAGTGATCGGGAGCACTATGGCCAGTGCCTTAGAAGAGTAGGAGGGAAATTTTAGGGCTCTGTTAGGTCAAATCCTTCATGCTTTGGATGGGTTTGGGGCTTGCAATGGCTAAGTGCGAGGATAGGGAGAATTCTATCGTGGAAGAGGGAGGGGGAAAAAATGATTGTTTGTGTATTTTGTAGCCATAGATTCAGAACAAGTCTAAGGCTGTTGTAAAAAGGGAAAGGCCTGGTGAGGGTGAAGCAACGAAGAGCTGAAAAGAGAGGTCTATGATCTAGGGAAAAGGGGAAAGAAAACTAGAGCAAAGACCTAAACCTAGCTTAAAGAAAATGGAGAGGGGGAGGTAACCTTACCTGGTCTATGTTGCCACGTGTTGGATATGGATAGGATATTTTATAACAACGTTCAACTCGACACTTTTATCCTTGGATTTTCCTCATTCGATTCCAAATGGTTGAATAATACTGAACCCAAACCCCGTTTCGTTTTATATAGCCTAACAATTAATTATGACATTTAATGAGATTGTTGGGGTACGTTAATTCAGAAGAGTTAAGAACAAGTTGGCCAAACATATCGAACCAGTTAAAGGTAACTCCTACAAACATATTAGAGGAGTTAGAAGTAACTCCTTCGATATGATCGAAGGAGTTTTCCTCAACTGTCGCGATAGCGTTGTGTAACATAATGAAAGAAAGGAACTCCTCCAAACTCGTTCGAAGGAGATTGAAGTAACTCCTCCGAATTGTTTGGAGGAGTTTGAAGTAACTCCTTTGAATTGTTCATAGGAGTTTTAAGTAACTCCTCTAAACTTCTTGGAAGAGTTTGAAGTAACTCCTTCGAACTGCTCAGAAGAGTTGAAATTAACTTTGACGATTAAGATTTAGATTTCAACGTTAATTTCTTGTTCATTTTCCAAGTGAAGCATGAATTACCAGAAGAATATTTAAATGAAGAAGGGACTTATGAGGCTTTCTCTTGGGCTCAAAAATAAGGAGGCTCCATTTTTAAGGGAAATAACAGTAAAAAGAATGGAGGGTTGTAGTTCATGTCACAACATGTTCCAAGTGCCATAGAGCTCTAAGACTTCCTAAACAACCTATTGTTAAAGCCCTAGAAGGGAAGTGGGATAGTCAAAGGATAGTGGAGAAGTGAATGGGTACACTTCCTTGGGTGGGACAGGTTGTGGGGAATGAGAGGCTATGAAGTGGAACTGTTGCTAGAATTGGTGCCATTGGAATTGTCTTTTTTTATTGTGTGTTGTTGGACCTTAGTTTGGCTTAGGTATCCTTTTCCCTAGTGGAGTCACAACCCTACCTCAAGGATGACTTGTTGTGAAGAGTGAATGAACAACATAGTTTATGGCTAGAAGGAACGTCTGAGGTCTGCAACTAGTTGGTGATTTTCATTAAAAGATAAGCATTGTTCCTTTATGTGTTTATTGTGATTACTATGTGTTTATTTATCTTAATTATGATATGCTATAATTTTATATAATTATGCATGGATTATATGTTGTAAGGATTGTTTAATGAGACCCCCACATCTACACAAAAATAAATTAGGGCCATGTATGATAAGGGGAAATGAGTTGTATATGGTTCCCTGCACAACATGGATACCATATATTGGTAGGGTCTCCTTAAGGTGGTTTTGGGATATCGACTCTTGGGCCAATATTTGAACTACTTGTCTTCTTTATACCATGCAAGGAATAAATCTTTTGGTGTAAGCTCCAATTCGCTGAGGAGTTGACCATCCAATATTTTGTTTCCAGCTCAATATGGTAACACTTAGGTAAATCATAGGGCCTGAATGAAGATATTGGTTATTTTCTTGAATTAAAGGCATACCGACTATCTATGTCTGCATTTTTCAAAATCCAAGAAATGGTGTCTGCACAAGGGAAAATTGTTGGATGTGCTGCCACTCTGAAAATTCTTGATTTTCTAAGTGTTCCTAAACACCTAGAGCTCATGTGGTTCCTCTGCCTCCACCAAGAAGTTTGATTTCTTAAACATATGTTATAATTCTCCCCATTTTAAATTTTTTCCATCTTTGTCTAGAAGTCCTGATGTATCATCATATACGGTCCTGACACTTTCTGTCTCTATTGTTTGCTAGGAGCTGCCAGATGGATCAACCCCTGTTGGTTTCATCGTCATCTTCTTTCATGGTGACATGTTTGAATCTGCAGAGGAGATAAATTTAGAGCATGTTATTTGTAAACAGTTAAATGATCAGACAATTATAAGAATTAATGAAAACAAGTCATGGAAAGTTGCTTCTCACAAATGTCAGGTTGATAGTAGACAAATCTTAGTGATATTTTGGGGTGAAAATCTTGGGCATAATCTTGGAAATGAAAAATTAGAGCATAATAAAAAAACTTCCTTAATGCAGATTGAAGGAGTTAGTAACAACTCCTCTGAGCATATCGGAGGAGTTATTAACAACTCCACCGAGCATATCAGAGGAGTTAGTAGTAACTCCTCCGAGCACATCAAAGAAGTTGTTAGTAACTTCTCTGATATGTATTCGGAAGGGTTAGTTAAATCACATCGAGGAGTTCAGAGAACTTACCAAAAACTCCTCTGATCATATTAGAGGAGTTAAAAGTAACTCCTTTGATATGATCAGAGGATTTGTTTCCATATATTATGAAAGTGTGCAGAAGATTTAATGTCAACTCATCCAAGAACATCGGAGAAGTTAGTAGTAACTTCTCTGATATGCTCGGAGAGTTACTATAAAGGTTACCAGACTAGGATTTTTCACGAACAAAGAGAGCGATTGGGAGCACTATGGACAATTCCTTAGAAGAGTAGGAGGGAAATTTTAGGGCTCTCTTAGGTCAAATCCTTCATGCTTTGGATGGGTTTGGGGTTTGCAATGGATAAGTGTGAGGATAGGGAGAATTATATCATGGAAGAGGGAGGGGGGAAAAATGATTATTTGTGTATTTTGTAGCCATAGATTCAGAACAAGTCTAAGAAAACTAGAGCAAAGACCTAACCCTAGCTTAAATAAAATGGAGAGGGGAAGGTAACCTTACCTAGTCTATGTTTCCACGTGTTGGATATGGATAGGATTGTTTCGAACAATGTTCAACTCGAAACTTTTATCCTTGGATTTTCCTTGAATAATACTGAACCCAAACCCTATTCCATTTTATATAGCCTAACAGTTAATTATGACATTTAATGAGATGGTTGGGGTATGTTAATTTAGAAGAGTTAAGAACAAGTTGGCCAAACATATCGAACGAGTTAAAGGTAACTCCTACAAACATATCCGAGGAGTTATAAGTAACTCCTTCGATATGATCGAAGGAGTTTTCCTCAACTGTCGTGATAGCGTTGTGTATCCAAATGAAAGAAAGGAACTCCTCCAAACTTGTTCGAAGTAGTTTGAAGTAACTCCTTCGAATTGTTTGGAGGAGTTTGAAGTAACTCCTCTGAATTTTTCATAGGATTTTTAAAAAACTCCTCTAAACTTCTTGGAGGAGTTTGAAGTAACTCCTTTGAACTGCTCAGAGGAGTTGAAAGTACCTTTGACAATTAAGATTTAGATTTCAACATTAAGTTCTTGTTCATTTTCCAAGTGAAGCACGAGTTACCAGAAGAATATTTAAATGAATCAGGGACTTATGACGATTTCTCTTGGGCTCAAAAATAAGGAGGCTCCATTTTTAAGGGAAATAACAATAAAACAAATGGAGGGTTGTAGTTCATGTCACAACATGTTCCAAGTGCCATAGAGCTCTAAGAATTCCTAAACAACCTATTGTTAAAGCCCTGGAAGGGAAGTGGGATAGTCAAAGGATAGTGGAGAAGTGAATGGGTGCACTTCCTTGGGTGGGACAGGTTGTGGGGAATGAGAAGTTGTGAAGTGGACCTGTTGCTAGAATTGGTGCCATTGGAATTGTTCTTTTTTGTTGTGTGTTGTTGGAACTTAATTTGGCTTAGGTATCCTTTTCCCTAGTGGAGTCACAACCCCAGTTCAAGGATGACTTGTTGTGAAGAGTGAATGAACAACATAGTCTATGGCTAGAAGGAACATCTCAGGTTTGCAGCTAGTTGGTGATTTTCATTAAAAGATAAGCATTGTTTCTTTATGTGTTTATTGTGATTACTATGTGTTTATTTATCTTAATTATGATATGCTATAATTTTATATAATTATGCATGGATTATATGTTGCTAGGATTGTTTAATGAGACCCCCACATCTACACAAAAATAAATTAGGGCCATGTATGATAGGGGGAAATGAGTTGTATATGGTTCCCTGTACAACCTGCACAACATGGATACCATATATTGGTAGGGTATCCTTAAGTTGGTTGTGGGATATCGACTCTTGGGACAATATTTGATTTGCTTGTCTTATTTATACCATGCAGGGAATAAATCTTTCGGTGTAAGCTCCAATTCGCTGAGGAGTTGACCATCCAATATTTTGTTTCCAGCTCAATATGGTAACACTTAGGTAAGTCATAGGGCATGAATGAAGATATTGGTTATTTTCTTGAATTAAAGACATACCGACTATCTATGTCTGCATTTTTCAAAATCCAAGAAATGGTGTCTGCACAAGGGAAAATTGTTGGATGTGCTGCCACTCTGAAAATTCTTGATTTTCTAGATGTTCCTAAACACTTAGAGATCATGTGGTTCCTCTGCCTCCACCAAGAAGTTTCATTTCTTAAACAGATGTTATAATTCTCCCCATTTTAAATTATGATATGCTATAATTTTATATAATGATGCATGGATTATATGTTGTTAGGACTGTATAATTGTGTTGATATGCAAGGCGTATTCATTAATAAATGGTATCAGAGAAATTAATGGGATGAATTGGAGAAAATTCAAAAATTCAGTTTGTGACAGAAGTTGAGTTTTTAGTGACAATGCCTAGGTGGGGTCTTGGGTACGTTACACCACTATTTTTAGCATGACTATTTATGTCTATCTTTAATAGGTGGCAGTGACTAGGCAATGACAATGATAAAATCACACTTCACCTTGAACATTCCTCCTTCCAAGGGAATATTCTCCTGCTAGACAAGTGCACACTTCCACTAGAGTGTAGTTTAGCATTTTCAAGTTGCATGCATGACTCAATGTCATTTCTATTCTTAGTCACTTTAGTTATAGAGTTTAGTTCAACATGCATGAGTTTAATGCGTGATTATTCCAATATGCATGAGTTTTTACTTGTGCATGATTATTCCAATATGCATGAGTTTTTACTTGTGCATGATTAGCTCTATTATTATCTAACTAACTCCACTTATTGCTAGTATTATTTTTGTTGAAAGTTTGGTTGGCATTGATGTCAACCATTGAAGAATTCTAGAAGCCCAAAAGGTATGGTTATAGAACCCAACGTTGATCAAGGAAAAAGGTCATGAAGAACAATGTAAATGCAGGTAACTCACTTATGGATGGATAGTCCTCGTCGTGCAATTTATGGTTATAGGTGGTAAGACATGTGGTTCCTCACAGTTGAGGAGTTATGGCCTTGTGAACTTAGAAGCCCCAAAGAATGGTTAAGAAACCCCTTGTTCGAATAGGCCAATTTTGGGAGAATTTGAAGAAGTTTTTGAAGGAATAAAAGCATCACCGAAAAATAGGGGAGCGCACCGGAAATAAAGGAAAAGCGGCACCGGAAAAAGGGGAAAATCAACATGTGAGGTGTGCATGCAAGAAAACATAACCACATTAGGGTTAGTGTTTTTGTAAGAGATTGTAATGACTGATAAGCCAAGAATAAGTATAAATAAGTACCTAGGAGGTCTAGGTCAGGGGGCTAGTATGTTAGAGAAGACTTCTTTTCTTAGCTAGTAGAAGGATTGTAAGATATGATACCTTTTTGTAAGTTGTTGAGATGCGGGAGAGTAAAGTAACTAGAACTTGAGGGTTAGATCGTAGGCTGAGGATCTTGGTGCGATCTAATCATCCTCACAAAGGTCTTAGAGTCTGTTTTGTGATCGTATAAACGAAGTT
>SNQJ01S0188226.1:6062-18366 GCA_010110895.2 Picea sitchensis | reverse complement strand
TTGTTTTCCTTGTCTTTTCTTCTGACCATCATTTTAATTATTAAAGATCCAGTAAGTGTGTTATCTCGCCTTGTAAAGGTTTTCTTCAGCGTTTCTGGTCGCATCTCAGATTTTATTAGATACAGACCCCACAACCCATGGATGTGTAAGCAGTCTCAACCAATTCTAAAACCCTTCTACAACAAAACAAAACTTGTGCCTTTACCTAGCCTAATATCTGAAATTAAAAACAAAGCTAAATCACATAGAGAGATCCCTCTCTGAAGCTGGAAGGGCTAGATCCCAGCTTTAAAGTGGTTGGTTAAGGTTACCTTTGTAGATTTCTTCTTTTTCAACCTCTAGGAAATTTACCAAGTGCTAACAGGGAGGATCCACAACTAAAGGAGAAAGATCCTCAACCTATCCCAAGAATATCTTAAGTGTTTAGGCCTCTCCAAGCCTATATAAGGAGGCCTCCTCATGGTGAAAGGGGGAGACATTGAAGGCATAAAACGTATGATCTCATAACAGAGATAATCAGTGAATCATAGTCATTTTGTGTGTGGATTATTTGAGCAAAGGGTTAGACAAGGAGAGATGGGAGAGGCTGTTGCACCTTCATCAAAGGTCTGTAAGTATATCCATTGAGTTCTCATTAATATATATGTTCTTGGCTTGTTTATTTCAAGGTTGTGTTTATCTACATGATCTTGTCTTTATTGGATAGATCTAGTTTCAAACTAATCTTAGTAGAAGATCAGGGGAATTTTTCCCTGATTTTCCTCAACAACCCAAGATTTCCTCAAACAGCCCAACACTCCCCCAGAATGGGGCACAGAGTGTTGCAAAACTCCCACAAAGGAGGGCAAGGAGCGTTGGCACTCCCTGACAGTGGGTAGGGGAGCGCTGCCCAAAATTTATTCAAAAAATCCCAGCGCTCTCCCAGAAGGGTGCATAGAGTGCTGGAATGCTCCCCCAAAGAAGGTTAAAGAGCATTGGCACTCCCTGACAATGGATAGGGGAGCGTTGGCCTTCAAAATTCATTTTTAAGTGGTTTTTTTCATGGAAAAATCTTTGTACTCTTCATCAAATGATTTATTCTTCTTTAACCAGTCTCTGAGGGTGTCTTCAAGTGTTCCTTGTGATGTCGTTCGAGACAGGACATGGGCAAGATGACTGTATGATGTATGCGACACTTGTGGCCAAAATGCGACACTTGAGACACTTGTAATGACGACAATAGGTCATCGTTGAAATGAGAAATTTTTGTGTAACAGATTTCCCCCCAAAGTACGAATTTAGAAGACGGAAATTGATGACTGAAGTACTTTGTAGACTTTTTCAAGCAAGGTTATGGACGCGGAGAACCTAGTAGAAGCTGCACACAACCATCAAACAAATATTATGACATGTTTCAAACCCAAGGTAGGCATACCTATGCTTGAGTGATAAACACTTTCAAGGTATGGTCGCCATAAAATACATTGCGGATCTGTAATTATATTGACAAAAAGGTATAGCCACTGAAGATACAATGTGGATCTATACTCCCATGACATGAACTGATCGTAGCCACAAAAAATACACAGTGGATCTATGAGATGACAATATATAGCCATAGACCGATACAAAGTGGATATATGTGATAGTATATGTATCAATATTCAAGAGAAACTTCGTCACAACCTGGGCAAAGTACATATTAGGGCGATCACTCAACCCAAGGTCTTCTTACCGATCCTGATGTAGTACAAATCTAACCATGTGAATAGATGTCTTGATGTAGAACATGGCAGAAAACACTTGATTACCGGTCAATGAGGTAAATCTTTAACAAGTGCGAGGGAAATCACCATTGATTTCAATGATTCCCAAGGTACCCTAGTACATTCAAGTGAATGTGAATAAATGAGTTGAAGTCGAACATCTATGGAATCATCTGATAAGAGTTCAATGATGTAAACCAACTGTCGGACACGAGGAGGCCTTCCATTGAGGCATCCAGGTCCCAAGGTACTAACTGGTTTCTAAGTCTAGTTCCCGGATAATGTGTTGAAGTCGACAGGAATAGACTCATCAAAGGAGGGCCTTGATGTATCCCCCATCAACACGAAATGGTCACAGAGGTGTAAATTGGTGGATCAAATGAACATGGACTGACACGGGTATTGAAACATGATATTTGTGATGGTTGACTCTTGAGGTAGATACTTCCCTTGAACACTGAAGCACAACAACAGAAACATGACATGGACCAAAACACGATGATGCAATGGATACTATGACTTTCGTCGGGTGACCCAAAGGAGTAAGAAAACTTCTACAGATTAAAATGCGTGCAAAGACAAAGTGATGTGTTCAAGGGCGACCGTAAGAGTGACTTGTGATGTTTTCAAAAACTGCTTGGCTTGCTTCCTTCAAATTTTCCCCCCATCCAGATAGACAAGTACCTATTTTTGATTTAACAAGCTCGAGGAGGGTAACACATGCTCAATATAAATCACCTTCAGTAAGTCCCTCTTCCTTTGTTTAACGAACTAGAATAAGTAAGGGTTCAGTCCGATATGGACCCTTCAATGTATGATTTTTTTAACGAGTCCAGAGAAGGTAGACTCAGTGATTTTTCATGTTTAGAGAGTCTGAAAATAACTTAAAGATGACTCCATTGTTTTCCTTTTTTGTAATGTTAGTCTCGTGAGGCCGAAAAATAGATAAATTATCACTCGAAAGACGCCCTTTCAAACCTTTTAACGAGTGGGAAAGGAAGCAATATCACTCGGCAATCTTTTCACGTTTAGAGAGTCTGAAAAGAGCTTAAAGACGAATCCAGGGGGTTCCTTTTTTGTGTATCCATGCGAGTCCTAAAAAGAGATAAAAGTCTACTCGGTTACATTCTCATGTATTTTCGAGCGTGAGAAATAACAGAGACTAAGCTCGTTATTAGTTTCATTTTTACACAAGCTTGAAACAAAATTAAAGTATGCCTGTAAACTCCCAACGTAATTTCCAAAGGTTGGGATACCCATGGATGGTTGGTACTCTTCCCCTGGCTTGAAAAGATAGTGGTTGAACTCTAGAATGATAATCAAAGGCTGGAGACATGCCCCCCCAAGCTTCAATTCATTCACGGACTTGAGGTTGTCACCAATTTCTCTAATATATGGAAAAAAGGATAAGGGTGGATGAAATGAAGGTTCAAATACGAGACCTAAGGAAAGACTCGACTCAAAGGGAGAGGTGATTGTTTCATTTTTTAATGAGCTTGGCACAGGAAAAGAACTATGCTTAGGGCTCTGGGTTCAGTCCCCAGATTTTTGTTTCATTTTTTAACGAGCTTGCTATAGAGAGGAAAACTATGCTCGTGGCATCTGTTTCATTTTTTAACGATCTTGCCACAAAGAAGAGAAACTATGCTCGTTGCTTCTGCTTGATCGTGGCTTCCAAGAGGATAATTCCCTGGAAGGAATACATGTCAAGGGAGAAAAATCAATCATGGCTTCCAAGAGATCTTCGCTAGATGGAAGAGAAGCACTCTAGAAGGAGTACATGTCGACGACCTCGATAAGGATAGGGAGATATGGCTATAAAAGACATATCAAAGAGATCACCATGTCAAGTACCGAATCTAAGTCACAAAAGGTTGAGATTATAGTGAGAGGCTCATCTTCATTGACAGTTGAAGCCATGGGAGATAACGCTACATAATAGACCTGTGACGGGGGAGATATCATCTACATATAAGAACTGTTTAGGGAGCTCATTGGGTTGGTAATCAACTCAGTATCAATGCATGAAAGTTGATCAATAGTAATCATTCTTCCATCGTGAGGGAAATATATCACACGGAAAAAAGTGGACACAATAACTTTCATGGAAGAGACATAATCTCGCCCAAGGAGTAAATTGAAATCCAAGTGGTCCTAGACTACCATAACATCAATAAATACAGTTTTCCCTCCCAAAGTTACAGGAAACTGAGGAAGGACTCCTAAAGGGTGATTGGTTCTTCTATTAAAAGTGAACAGAGTCTGGGTAACTGGAACAATATGAGGATAACCCAAAGCTTGCCAATAAAGAGAGGACAAAATACTAACGGATGATCCTTCATCTACCAGCATCTGAGGAACGTCTCGATCACAAAATTATACTATAATATTGAAAGGAATGTGAGAGGGAATACAAGGTCTAGTTAGCGTACCCCAATCAAAAAGGATGGCCTCATTACTTGGAGGGGGTTTCGCGAGAGAAGGAGGAATTACCCCCATCACGGTAGATTATGTATCAATGAGAAAAACATGGGAAGTATTAGGTTTAATCTCTAGAGGGAGAGTAGGATTGACCAATAGTGGAACCATATCGACCACTTTGGCACTCTTTAGAGGAGGAGTGGGATTGACTGATGATGTAACTGGAGCAACCACTTTGGCACTCTTCAAAGGAGGAGTGGGATCGATCAATGGAACTGGATCGACCACTTTGGCACTCCTCAAGGGAGGAGTGGGATCGATCGATGGTGGAACCAGATCGACTACTTTGGCTTCACTCTTTTGATGAATAGTGGGGTTGATCGATGACGAAACTAGATCAGCTACTTGGGTTTGTGGTTCAATCGAGGAGGAAACTAGATTGACCACCTGATCAACCGGACTGACCGGGGATGGAACCAGATTGACTAATCCATCAAATAACAATGGGTTGGGGAAAATCTTACGATAACCAGTTGGAAGTTGAAGATTTTCCAAAAGAGAATAAGCCTCGTCCATACGAGGACAAAAGTGAGAGTAATTATCACCTTTGCATAACATGCAAGGAAACTTGGCAGTTGTCTTCTTCTTACCAACCTTAACGTCACTAGTTGATGGGGTGTCACCAGCATGTCCGGCAGGGGCCGATGACATGGAGGACCACATTTCCAATACCTTGGGGAGACCAGGGAAATCCCTCAGAAATTGGTCACACTTACAAAGACTGGAAGGGAATTTGCAATGTTTGTCCTCATCCAGTTTGAGTTGAGATTTGATCTCCAAGCTCCTCAACAAGTCTTTCAATCCAATCAAAGACAAAACATGCTTCCTATTCTACTATGATTAGCTTGAAACTAGATCTATATATTAAAGACAAGTTCATGTAGATAAACACAATCTTGAAGGAAGCAGGCCAAGCACATGTATTAATGAGAACTCATAGAGATACTTACAGACCTTTGATGAAGCTGTAGCATCCTCTTCCATCTCTCCTTGTCCAACCCTTTGCTCAAATGATCCACAAACAACATGACTATATTTCACTGATTATCTTCCTTATTATATCATAAGTTTGATGCCTTCAATGTCTCCCTTCCTTATGAGATCATAAGTTAGGTATCTCTAAATTTCTCTATATGCCTTTCACCATGAGAAGGATTCCTTATATAAGCTTAGAGAGACCCAAACACCTTAGAGATTCCTGGGATAGTTTGAGGATATTCCTCCATCAGTTGTGGATCCTCCCTAAGATCCAACCTTGAACTCAGATTCGAATCCAACCAACTCCAAAGATGAGGGGGAATTTTCCCTGATTTTCCTCAACAGCCCAAGATTTCCTCAAACAGCCTAGCGCTCCCCCAGAATGGGGCATAGAGTGTTGCAACGCTCCCCCAAAGGAGGGAAAGGAGTGATGGAACTCCCTGACAGTGGGTAGGGGAGCTTGGAGACCAAAGCTCAACTCGAGATGGACGAGGACAAACATCGCAAAAAGGTACATCTTCTTCCTCTTCTCTATATGTTAGTTTAGCTAGGTTTAAAGGGATGTTAGTGATCAACGTTAGCACCTTTCTATCTTGGTCTTATAAGTCTAGAGCCCAAGAGGGGATTCACCTGTCCATAGGGGAATTTCCCTGTAACAATAATCAACACCTACTTTTTGTGAAAATCATTTTTGCATGAGCCTTGATTTGTTCTTTTCAAGTGACCCATATGATATATACTTGTTCTTGAATACCCACTTGCATTCAATTGGTTTGGTTCCAAATGGAGGGTCCACCAATGTCCATGTCCCATTCTTGATGAGATCATCATATTCCATAAGCATGGATTCCTTCCATTAGTCATGAGAAGTGGATTCTTTAAAGGAATCGGTTCATGGTTAGTAGATAAATTCAACTCACAATCATATGAAACATCCATATCCTCTAGATCACCTGATTTTGAATTATCTATATTACCTCTATCTTGGTTTGAGGATAATATGGTTCCCATGTTTCCAACCTCATCAATATGAACACTTTCAAGTGTTTTTGTGAGCCATTTTGGTGGACCTTTCTGAGATGGTATAGGTTGATCGGCTGATTGACTTGGTGTTGAGTTCTCATCAAGCCTCAACTTTTCAATATTCTCGATCACATCATCCAACTGAACCTCAGGCTCTGATGGAGTGGCAAGAACTTCTTTGTGTGGGGGATATGGTGCTAGAAAAGGAGATTCTAGATATTGAACCAATATAGGGATACCCCCTTCAATATGTGTAATCTCATCATCAAATTCATGATAAGTATTTACACGAGTGAATCTGTCCAGATGATCAAGCTTCCTATCAACAGTTTCATCTTTCTTGGTGGATTCAAGAAAGATCGCATCTCTGGAAAGGATGAAATTATTGTTTATTTCATCGTAAATACAATACCCCTTGGTGGTATTTGGGTACCCCAAGAAGATGCACTTCCAAATCCTTGCATCATTCTTGCTTCTTTGTTCCTTGGGAATCAAGGCATAACATGTGGAACTAAATACCCTGAGATGCCTCACCGAAGGAATGTGGCCATACCACATTTCATATGGAGTCTTGTTTTTTAGAGCATGAGATGGACATTTGTTTTTTACATAAAATACAGATAGAACCACATCAACCCAAAACATCAATTTAACATTCTTAAAAAACATCATGGAACAAACCATATTTAGGAGTGTCATGTTCATTCATTCATCTACACCATTCTATTGAGGATTTTATGGAACTATGGTTTGATGTTTGATCCCATGTTGGCAAAGTTAGATTTCAAATTCATTAGATATATATTCTCTTCCATTATAAATGCGAAGAGATCCAATACAAGAATGAGCTTCATTTTGAATCCATACATGAAAATTTTTAAAGGTTTCGAAACCTTGTGATTTATCTTTTAGCAAGTACACCCAACAAATTATGTGTAATAATCAATAAAATTTATGATAAATTTGTTTCCATTTGCAGAAGGAACATGCATAGGGATGCACAAATTAGAATGAATCAGTTCATTTTTTCTACATGATTTGGAAGTGGAATCATGAAAGGGTTGTTTGTTGTGTTTTCCAATGATGAAAGCATCACATTTATTCAATTTCATAGGAATAGTAGGTAAACTAGAAACACCATTATTTCTCAACAAATGAATATTGTCATAATTAATATGGCCGAATATAGCATGCAACAAAAGAATAGATGGAATTATACATGAGTCATGATGAGAGAGGTATGCAGCAATATGTGTATGGGAAGATGTCCCATTCAGCTTCAACATTCTTCTGTATTATATTTCCTTATCAAAATAATTCCTTATCTAAACTTTTCCTCTAAACATATGAACAAAGTGACCTTGCTATATGATGTGAATGTTACAAGGAAAATCTCTCTATGGCTAGGGTAAACCACAACAGACGGAAATGTTTGCAGAAATCAATTATATTCTCAAGTATTCTATACAAACAAATATGCTAGCAAGACAAGATAAAATTCCTACCTCGTCCAAACGTTTGATGAAGTCCATCGTTGAGCACTTGACCCAAAGCAATATACTTACAACTAGTTCTCAACAACCAAGCAAAGCAATCATATGGTGATAATATATGATGTTAGCACATTCAATAGCAAAATCCATTAATATACATAACAAATACGCCCATGGAATAATAATTCAAATATTTGCAAGATATCAATTGGACGGGAAAAGAGTATTGTTATTAATATATGATCATCAGAAGTGAAAATGTTACAGACTTCCATGTTGGCACAGTTCAGAATCGAGAAACTAAGTTCCTTCTAGCTAGACCTCCACCACTTCAATCCTCCACCAAAGGCAAGCTCATATAAGAGAGACAATGAAGTTCTCAATCAATAAGAGAAGAGCTTGGGGGATAAACATTGTGTTCATACTTAAAGGACAAAGGGATGTAGACTCAATATGAAGTGAATGATTTCTCCAGAGTAACTTTACTCTCAAAGTTGAATTCTTTCTCTTCTTTTCCATAACTCAGAATTGGCCCATTTATAGCCTTCAAATGGAACTGAAGGGATGATTTGAAATGTTTCCAGTATATGGAAGGCAAAGGATCATAGATATCATGTCGTGGAATGGAAACCCGACACCATTTTTCATTTTTGGGCACAAATCCCGATGTACGTGGGCTATAGTGGTGCAGCCTGCGTATACGCATGTTGTATAGTAGGCAAGGTGCGTACATGTGGAAAAAATGTATTTTTATCTCTGGGATTTGAAAAAGGGGATGAAAAGTCTACATAGGGAAATGGAAAAATGCCTTTTGTGCAAGATTGCATAGGGTGATGCAAATATTTCTATAACATATTCTCCCTAATGTGTGAGGTCATAGGAGTATATGTGATGGCCGAAATACATTATGAAAACCCATAAGTGGAGTGATGGGGAACCAGCTGGAAGAACTATTTGCTCATTACATTATGTACTAACTTTTCATACATGGCTGCCAATTTGAATTACACTGTAGATCCATGTGAAAATATACCAAACAAATTTCCATGGCCATGAATAGGTAAATACAAGTACGTTTATATGCCAAAGGTTGTCATAATCACAAACAAGGCCCAGTAGAACCAGTCTCAAAATCAAATATGAAGATATCTGTATACAATGGAGTACAATCTAATCTTCCATGATCACTGAAGTCATATAGTTATTGGTCCAATGAAAAGGAAGAAACAACTCAGGAAAGATGCAGCCACATACTCATGTCTTCAAGTCTTCTACACAATCCGCCAAAGGTGAAAGTCTACATCATGTGAATAAATAAGTTGAGTTCGAATACAATGAGACATTGTTTGATTACTGGTCATTGAGGTATACGATTAGCAAACACGAGACAACCTACTGATAATGAAAGTAGGTATCAAGGCACTGAGTACATTCTTACAAGTGTGAATAAAGGAGTTGGGGTCAAACACTTGAATAATCCATCGATCAGGAGACATTGGTGTATTCCCAACTGTCGATGGTGGGAGAAATTTCCACTAATGACTGGAAGCCTCAAGTTACTCATAGGAATCTAGGTCTTGTTTCTAGAATATATGGGTTGAATTTGATGGAAGGAGACCCACTGAAAGGAGAGCATTAAGGCATCTCTCATCATTGAACATTGGTGCAAAGCAGGAGCTTCACGATTTGGAGGAAATCAGATGAAGAACATGTTCACGAACCAATGACCTTGTGCGTCTTTCGTGTGTGCCAAGTGCAAGAAATACACGAAAAAGACCCTCTGAATAGAAGCCAATGAGGGAAACTACTGACAAAGGTGAGGAAACCACCAATAAGGTTAATGGAATCCAAGACATTGCACGAACCCCAATGTGTGAATAGATGTCTTTTCATCGAACACAAGGGAAACCACCCAGTCAATGACTAATGATGAAATGTCGACTATTGGGTTCAAGGTTACCTACCAATGATGAAAGTAGGACCAGGGTGTGTGATAAGACTACAACATCATGTGATTATGAGACAAACTGAGGGTATGGCTGACATGAAAAGTCAAGAGTTCTAAGGAATGGTCGACACAGGTTGATAGACTTCCTTTGAATAAGAGCATGAGACATGTGGAAGACTCTAGCAGCATAGACTCAATGAGTAAACCATGAGATGCAGGAGGCATCAATGAAATTCTCCATAGGGACTAAAAGAGTAACCAGTCAGTGGAGAAAACTCTTTGTAACGATCTTAGCTTCCTAAGGCCATGCTAAACCCAAAATTATGATGACGAATGGACTCAATAACTGTGTTCTTTGTTCAAAGGCGACACGACTGCTGCGAATATAAGATAATATTCCCTTCCCGCCTGTATTTTTTTTGCTTTTTCATATTCAAATGAATGCTATGATACAGAAGAGGAAATGAGTGTCGCAAGTAAGCAAAACTAGTTCCAGCAGTGGAACATACATATTCTCAATGCAAGGATATGCATGCAGGATATGGATACTCGGGGAAATGTTCCCTCCTAGGTATAGGGTGTCAAATTGTGAAGGATATAAATGAGGCTCTGCTTGGTTGAGGATGAAAAAATGCTGTGGCAAACGGTTTATAATGCAAAGCGAGAACCGGCTATAGGCTCAATAATCCAAGCAAGGGCATGAGATGCAATTACAACTTAATGCCAAAAAATGTCTTTTCTCGTGATCTTAGTCTACTTGGTGTGAAAAAGGGATAAACTTGTACCAAATAGACGTCCTTTCAAATATAATTTACAATTGTTAAAGAGACAAGTTCACTCGGAAATGTTTTCTCTTTTTGAAAACGAGTCGGAAAATAGCTTAACTAATACTCAAAACCTTTCAAGTCCAATTTAACGAGTGTGAAAGGGAAAAATTGCTCGACGATCTTTTCGCTTTTTAGACCAGTTGGAAAAGAGCTTAACTCATACTTGCTTGGGAGTTTCTAGGCGGAAAGTCACGAGGGAGGCCAAGGCTCCCATGATGAGATTCTATGGATTGTCAGTTTCTTACGAATAGCTAACATAAGCTTGGGAAAACCTAAAGCTCTCCAATTCGAGGAGGATAAAGTGCTAGTGGAGGTTATCGCCTATGTGATGTATCGGATAATGTCTCTTACTAGGAAGGACATAGACGGAGGCATTGGATACCCCACAATACCATCCCAATTGAAGGGATCTTCTCCAGGACCTAAAGGGAGAGTACTCGGGGAGAGTAAAACTCTCTCTTGTTCATAAGGTGCAATATCATGAATGCTGACAATATGGTTGAAGGATGCATCACCCTCCAAAAGGAGAGTTGAATTGACCAGATATTGCACTGGTATGAATAATTCTTCAACTCTGGGTTGAATCAGATGTGTGATAATAGGGATAGGAGACACATCACCCTCGACAACGGGGGTGTGGTCAGGAGAAGATTGCATCGGAATGACTGTCGTGTCAATCAACGGAGAAATAATATGTGGAGAAACCATAGATGCCTCGAAATCTGAAGGGCCCTTAGGTGAGCCCCACGCTTTTGGTATCCCAGCAGTAGCAGGACACAAACGAGTAAGGTGATTTCCTTCGCAAGTCTTGCAAAGGAATTTGGGCTTACGTCTAAAACACCTAGACTTCTCAATGCCCCCAACGTAATTTACAAAGGCTAGTGACATGCTCTTAGCATGAATGGAAGAGGCGAGAGAATCATCTCCCACATGATGTAAAGAGATTGGATATGTGACATCGATATGACTCGTGGTGACTAGAGTGATTCCCCCAACATGACTAGCAGTGGTTTTTTATGGGTCTTCAAAATGACCTGCAAAGGTTGTCGACCCATATCCAGCATGACTGGCAGAGGTTGGTGATGGAGCTCCAGTATGACCGGTAGTGACTGGACTAGTGGTGGTGGCTTGTGGCATTTGATACCAATATCCAGGGAAATATTGGCTTTGAAACATTTTAAGTCATGAAGGGTTTTGGTTTACCCCTTGTCCCTGTCTAGAAAGGCAGTATCCTCCTCCTAGATGATCCAAAGATTTTTGTACGGACATCATCACTGAATTCTACGAAGAGACAGAGGTATGATAAGGATTATTTGAGTGAGGATATATGTTGACCCCATGTGAAGGGGTTCCATGAAAAGGGTAGCTCGAACTGTAAAACTGATTCTCCCCGTATGAAAGACCCGGGGATATATGTGGACCCAACATGGGAAAATGGTTCAAAGGAACTGGCATGGCGGAAGAAGGATACACGGATGGGGTATAATAAGTAGAATAAGAACTCATTTGAGTACTAGCTCCTAAAAGAACATAGCTAGGACTAGATCCATAATACGAGAGGTTCCAACCTCCCATAGTGGGAAGTGATTGAGAGACATGACTCATATCAAACAAAGATGTAGGCAACGGAGCCATGGTGCCCCCGGATCCAATGTTAGGATTCATATAAGCAGGCCAGGGAGAAGATGGAAAGGGTGGGGGAACATTTGGCATATCAACATGAAAATGATTAGAAACCAAAGGCATGGACTGAATGTCATAATTATGCATACCATTATGAAAAGCGGAGGGATTCGTCCCCATGAAATG
>SNQJ01S0188224.1:0-18367 GCA_010110895.2 Picea sitchensis | reverse complement strand
TGTACAATATCTACTGCAAACAGATATTCAGAAAAGAACAGAAAAGATACAATGGCAAATACAAACATTAGACATAAATTTTTCCCCTGGAAACCCAAACCAGGAAAACCAACATATTCTATATTCATTCATTGTGTTACAATGTTTACAATACAAAATACATATAGGAGCCAGCAGCATCCAAAACCCTAACCCAATGACCTGGATTAGTCAAAAAACCCTAATTCCTTAAACGGAAATAGAAAACCATCGACAAAGAAACCATGTGCCGAAAAACCACCTAAATATAATGTGGTCTCGAAAATGCGGTTCCGGTGCGAAAAAAAATTTCGGGGGCGCTACCCCTAAACCCTCGCGCCCGACGCAAATGCTCAGACACTGCTACTCATGCAAAGAATATAACACATACCCAACAGTAATTATGCAGATCATTAAGAAAAATTATACATCGTTGTGTGTAGACCAGCCATGAAGAAAGAGTGATGGGGAACTAAAATTCACTAGGTAGGGAAAGGGATGGGACTGAGAGGCTAGGATAGAGGGGCTAAGCTAGAGGGGTTAACCGAAGGGAATATTATAATATATTCCTAAAAATGAAAATACTAAAGTGGGGAAAATAAACCCAGTTATCCTAAGTTCTTGGGAAAGGGAACGAGTGTTAAATGGAGTGCATGCAGCTCCAGGAAGACAGGTGTCGACCTGGGTGCATGCATTTAAAGATAGAAATTAAGCTCATTGTTTGGGTTTGCTTCCCATTCTCCCATCCTTCACCTAACTTGTTTGGCCTTCATCGTCGACCCCTACATATTTCAGACACCTCTGAAACCAGTAACCCGTGAAGCTAGCCTGTGTTTTCCTATGAAGCACATTGTATCTTTACTTGCCAGAGTCGTGTTGTGCCTTATCAAATTTTGGTTTTTTCCATCCCCTAAGCTATATCGAGCCTTGCTATTGTCCTCACTTGTTGGAATTGAGTTGAAGTTGGTTGAAGAAGCAAGTTGTCAGGCCCGTGGTTGAAGAGGCAGGTTGTCAGGCCTTTGAGCAACTCTCTCTAGGTGAGAGAGTTTGTTGGGAAGTGATTTTCTCCTAGATAGAGTCCAACACCAGTTACGAAGCTCTGAGAATTCTTGATTCAGCCTATTTTCAAGACCTTGAAAGGGAAGTGGAGCAGTCGATGGAATGTGGATCGGTGAAGGTGCATATTCTCGAGGTGGAACAGGCATGTGGGGAATGAGAGTTTGTGAGTAGTGGGCGTAAGTAGGCTCTTGGAGAGAATCCTTCCAGTTGCACTTTGCAGTTTTCTATAATCTCAGCCTAGTCTGGGATTCCTTTGCCCTGGGTGGAGCTTTGTCCCAGCTCGAGGGTGACCCACTGCTGAGCGTGGTCTAAGGCTGGGAGGTTTGTGGAAGCTTTGCATGCAGTTGGTGGTCATCTAATATAAGATAAGTACCAAATATATGTTGATTGTATGTGGTGTAATTACATGTTTTATAACTTGATGAGCAATGCCTAGATAAATCATATATGTTGTATGTGTAGGCTTATTGTTAATTCTGCATTAATCTATGTATGGTTAGAATATGTTGTATGTATGCTTATAGAGACATAATGTTTAGTATTATTTCTGCAAAGTGTTGTAATTGTTAATCTGAGATAGATAGGTGCATATAAATGTATAAAATTGGTATCAGAGCTAAGAGAGATGTCCTTTAGTGACATTGCTCGACATGTTGGTGGCTGGGGACATTACAAATTGGTATCATAGCTAAGAGAGATGTCATGTAGTGACGTTGCCTGGCCTGTTGGTGGTTGGGGATGTTACAAATTGGTATCAGAGCTAAGAGAGACGTCCTATAGTGACGCTGCCCGGCCTGTTGGTGGTTGGGGATGTTACAAATTGGTATCAAAGTAAAGGTTTCGACACTGAGCCTGGATGGGCTATGTTATTGGTTAGTGAGACAAGATTTCAGATTGTATTGTTGTCAAAAGGGGACAAAAATTTGAGGTCCAGAGCATCCCGGGGTGCTAAGAGAATACCTTGGCCATGTTATGAAGCTCAGGAGGTATAACGACTTATGGAATGCTGGGAGAGAAAAGAGACTATAGTAACTGTGGGTTTGGAACCGCAAGGTTTGAAGTTGGGCTGTAAGATTTGCGCAAGGGAAAGACCAATGTTTTCCAGCTGATAGATCTAGAAGGAGATGCATGAAGGTTAACCTAGAAGTCCTTCGGACTTCGCGACTTCGGCGAAGTTAGGTGTTAAGAAGCAAAAGAAGGGTCGAAGCTCGAAGTTCTGAAGTCCCAGAGGGGATCTACACTATAGATCTGGGGAGAAGCCTTATCGTTAGATCAAGCCAAGAGAAGAAGGTAAGACGCATGGTGAAAAGTAGATCCCAACCATCAAATCTTCACGCAAGTGGTTGTGAGCCGTGGATCTCACAGCCATTTAGAATTCAGCATTTGGGAGAAACAAGATGTGCTAAGATGAATCCTTCGAAGTCTCGAAGCCCGAAGTCTGAAGTGGCGTGGCATGATGATGTCACCCAGGATGACATGGACTTCCTTAGTCCTACCACATGTCAGTTAGAATGGAACTTTGACGATCCTGTTAGCCAAAAGAAATCTGACATGTGGGGCCATGTGCCACCACCTTGATTATTGACAGTCGTACCAGGTGGACCCGAAAGGTAAAGTAGATCGGAAATTTGAAGTCCAGGAGTTCGACATTCAGGAGAAATGGGGTATGCAAAGGTGAAATCTTCTAAAGCCCGAAGTCCCGAAGTGATGTGGCCTGCTGACGTCACTAAGGATGACGTGGACACATGGGATGTGTGCCACATGTTAGTGAGTTAAGAACCATTGTAAGATTGAAATGTAGTTAGAATGTGACATTATCACCCGCATGATTGGACCATGTGTCGGCTTCGTGTGTCCTACCATGTAACGCTCTTGGAGGTGGCACAAGGTAGTTAACTTGGCGAAGAAGTTAGATGGATCGAGCCCGCATTAACTTTGATCACGATCTATCAAGATCAATGGATGGGTGACATTGCATAGATCGAAGATGCACGATAGACAACTCTACAAGGTGGTCTCACATCCCAAACCACGGTTTCTCAAAAGGGGTACGTGTCAGCGTAGGGACAATTGCAGAACGATCAGCGGGTTACTCCAAAACCGCTGACCCATGTCCCCACAATTGGAAAAGTATAAATTTTGATGTGACTTTTCGGTCTCTTTTAGTTCAAGCACGAAAACCGTGGGCCCCAGTGGATGCGTGGCGCCAGATCATGAAGTCCGAAGACTTGACACTCCATAAGAAATGGCTTGTGATGGATTGAGAGGAAGAAACCCAGAAGTTATGTTACGCCGAAGTAAAGTGACGTGATGACATCATTGGGGGGATGTGGAAGTATGTGGAAACTCATGGTTCGGGAGTTATGGGTTGTGCAAAGGTGGAATCATCTAAAGTCCTGGAACCCCGAAGCTTGGAGTTCCATAACAAGTATTAGCCATTGGATGTTGGGCGACATGGATTGTTGATCCACTCTACTTCGTGAGTTCGTCAATCTGACACTCCGAGAGATTTGTTGTGATGTGCTTTGAAATCCGTCGAATCTAGAGCCCCCGAAGTTTCATAACTTTGGATAAGCACCCAAATCATAAGCGTTGGGTCACAACCGTGGTCACATGCGAACCAAGGGATAAAGAAAAAGGGGCTAGCACCCAAAATTTTGTTGCAGAACAGAATTGGGCTTAGAGATGGAAGCCCGCGAAGTTCTTGACCGAGCAACACCTGCAGAAAATGGAATCTGATATTGTTTTTGTAGAATCAGATTGGTTTATTTTGGAAAATTATTAAAGTCTGATATCCTGACAAAACTCGGTTGACTACACATTTTGCAGAATTAACCATTGACATAACCAAATCGAATTGTTCCATGGTGCAGAGAAATGGAGGAGGCACATAATGATTTCAATTCAAATAATGAAGCTAGAGGAATGGATGTCCATTTGGAAGTTGAAGGATCGAACTCCAATGGGCATGGAGAATAGATTGATAAGGAAGGAAACATGATGAAAATCATTGAAAGATTGCAGAAAGATGTCCAGACTCACCGAATAGATAACAAAATTCTCATGAAAGCCAGGGAATAGGAGGGAGAATTCAACATAAAGTTGATATAGAGCTTGGAAAGAATAGAAAAGAAATTGGATAAAGAGAGTGACTCCCGTAAATCAGTAAGTCACAGGTCCCCTGATGAGAAGAGAAAGTCAAGGAGTGTTGGGAGACACCATCATCACTTCCAAGGGCACTCCAAGAGGAGGGCCCGCAGTAGTTCAAGCCCATATCCTACCAGAAAGCATAGGAGATCTGGAGTGGATGAACTAAAGGGTGAAATGAACAAAATAAAACAACCTACATTTGATGGTGAGCATAAGAAGGATGAGGATGCAGAAACATGGCTGCTAGGCATGAGGAAGTACTTCCAATTGCATAACTATTCTTCTCATGCAGAGGAAAGAATTTCCATATACCAACTTAAAGGAAAGGCATCCATGTGGTGGGATTAACTTGTGCAGGTGCAACACATTAAAGAGAAAAATGTTACTTGGAAGGAATTCAAAAATTATTTCGAAAAGAAGTACTTAACTAAGAGATATTATGACAAGAAAATGAAAGAGTTATTTGAACTTAAGCTGGGAAGTATGTCTATTGATGAATATGAAATAAGGTTTTTGGAATTGCTGAAGTATGTCCCCTTCCTCAAGGATGAGACAGTTAGGATTCAAAGGCATGTGAGTGGGCTGTCATCTCTCATTAGTGACAAGATCCAGTATGATGATCCTAAAACTATGGAAGAAACTATAAGGAGAGAAAAATGCTTATATGATCAGCAAAAAGAAAATCCTACTTTTCAGAAGGCTTGGGAGGACAAGAAAAAGTTCAAGAAAGAGCAGAGGTAGAAGGGAAACAAGCCTCCCTTTTTTAGAAACATTCCTTAAGGACAACCATCTTTTAGAGAGCACAAAATGGTTGAGGTAGGGGGACAAAGGCCAAGGCAGACACCCATTCAATGTTGGGGTTGTCAGGGAGACCACAAGTATACATATTTTCCTCACAAAAATGGCAAGGTGAGAGTTGTCCACAATGTTCAGCAAGCAGAAATAGTGGAGGACATGGGAAGAAATGTACCCAGGATCTATGCAGCCCTGGACAACAAGCATGCAAAATATCAGTCACATATGATTGAAGTGGAAGGTATGATCAACAACCATACCATTTCTATTTTAATTGATTCAGGGGTTAGTCATAATTATATAGATCCTAAGATGGTGGAAAGTTTGATTTTGCCAAGAAACAAGCATGGAAAATCTTGGTTGGTGCAGTTGGCTACAAGAGCCAAAAGAAAAGTTACTGAAATGGTTAAGTCATGTCTTATAGACATGAATGGACTAAGCACAAGGGCAGATTTGAACATCTTGCGTTTAGATTCCTATGACTGTCTAATTGGGATGGATTGGTTAGACCCACACCATGCTATCTTGGACTGTCATCAAAAGGAATTTACTTGCTTGGATGAGGAAGGGAACCTAAAGAAAGTCCAAGGAATTCCTAGGACAGTTTTTGTCCGAGAAATTTTAGCCATGCAGCTGAAGAAATGCTACAGGAAAGGCTGTCAATTATTTGCAGCCCATATGGAGGAAGCATCTAAGGATAAGGTGTCAAATATGGAGGATCATGTAGTCCTTGAAGATTTTGGAGACGTGTTCAAGGAGGTACCAGGACTACCTCCAAAAAGAGATATTGATTTCTCCATAAATGTGATGCCTGGAGCATCTCCAATGTCAAAGACTCCTTACAGAATGAGTACACTAGAGCTGAAGGAACTGCAAATGCAGATTGAAGAGATTCTAAAGAAGTGGTATATACACCCAAGTGTATCCACTTGGGGTGCCCCAGTCTTGTTCGTAAAGAAGAAAGATGGAACAATGAGATTGTGCATTGATTTCAGGCAGTTGAACAAAGTGACTATAAAGAACATGTATCCTTTACCAAGGATTGATGATCTCTTTGATCAATTGAAGGATGCAAAGATATTTTTGAATATAGATCTCAGGTCAGGATACCATCAAGTAAGGATTAAAGAGGAAGACATCAATAAGGCCGCCTTTAGAACAAGGTATGGTCATTATGAGTTCACAGTGGAGCCATTTGGGTTATCAAATGCACCTGTTTTTTTATGTGCTTAATGAATGGCGTTTTCAGGGAATATTTGGACAAGTTTGTCATTGTCTTTCTGAATGATATCTTTGTATATTCAAATTCAAAGGAAGAGCACGAGCACCATTTGAAGATGGTGTTGCAAGTGCTAAGAGAGCATCAACTGTATGCCAAATTGAGCAAGTGCTCATTTTATCAAAACAAATTTCACTACTTGGGGCATATCATTTCAAAGGATGGGATAACAGTGGATCCTGAGAAGATAAAATCCATTAGAGAATGGTCATCGCCAAAGAATGTGACAGAAGTCAGATCCTTCATGGGTCTAGCTAGATATTACAGAAGGTTCATTGCAGGGTTTTCAAGAATAGCTCACCCCATCACTTCCTTGCAAAGGAAGGGGAAGAAATTTCAATGGACAGAAGAATGTGAAAGAAGCTTCCAACAATTGAAGCAATTGTTAACCAGTGCTCCAATTCTAAGGAGTGCATATCCAAATGAAGACTTCATTGTATGCACTGATGCATGTAAATAAAGACTTGGTGGAGTCCTCAATCAAAATGGATTTGTTGTATGTTATGACTCAAGGAAGTTGAAGGAGCATGAAAGACTCTATGCCACTAATGATTTGGATTTGACAGCCATAGTGCACGCCTTGAAGAAGTGGAGGCAATACCTCATGGGAAAGAGGTTTGAGCTGAGGACAGACCATAACGGTCTGAAATATTTATTTGATCAACCAACTCTGAATGCTAGGCAGAGTAGGTGGTTGGAATTCCTCTGTGAGTATGACTTTGATATAAAGCACATCAAAGGAAAGGAGAACAAAGTGGTTGATGCACTCAGCGGGAGAGTGCATGAACTGCATGCTACAACCATCAACATGTATCAGATAGATCTTCAAGGCATAATCTATGAGGCTAGAAATTCAGATTTGTAGTACATGGAATTAGTAACAAAATTGCAGCAAGGTAAAATGCGGTAGAAAGTTGAGGATTATGAATTGGGAATTGATGGAATCCTTAGGTATAGAAACATAGTCTATGTACCCAATTCTCATAAATTGAGGAGTGTGATTTTAAAAGAGATGCATAATTTGCCTTATGCAGGACACCCAGGATATCAGAAAACAGTTTCAACAGTCAAGAGACAATATTATTGGCCAGGCATGAAGCAAGAGATTGTTGAATACATAGCTAAATGCTTAGAATATCAAAGGGTAAAGGTTGAGCATAGACATCTAGTTGGTTTGCTACAACCATTACCCATTCCTGAGTGGAAGTGGGAAGTGGTGACAATAGATTTCATCACAGAATTACCCAGAACAAACAAGCAACATGATTCCATCATGGTGGTGGTGGATAAGCTTACTAAAGTTGCCCATTTTATTCCATTGAAGACTACTCACAAGGCAACTAATGTTTGTTAATATATATATGAGGGAAGTAGCATGATTGCATGGAATACCAAGACAATTGTGTCTGACAAAGACCTGAAATTTACCTCAAAGTTTTCGAAAGGGTTATTCAAGGGGTTCAGAACAAACCTAAATTTCAGCACAACCTATCATCCTGAGTCTAATGGGAAAACATAAAGGGAGAGCCAAGTGATAGAAGACATGCTAAGGATGTATGTGATGGACAAACCATCTAAATGGGAGGAGTATCTACACTTGGTATAATTTTCTTACAACAATGGGTATCGAGCATCACTGAAGATGAGCCAATTTGAAGCACTTTATGGCAGAAAGTGCAACACCCCAGTAAGCTGGGACAACCTAGTTGATAGGGAAGTGGTTGGGCCAGAGAAGCTCAAGGAAATGGAAGAACAAATGTTGAAGATTAAGTAGAATTTGAAGGTTGCCCAAGACATGCAGAAAAGCTATGCTGATAAGAATATAACTCACATAGAATTTAAAGCGGCTGAACATGTATTTTTGAAAGTGAAAGCCAACAGAATCTCCTTGAAGTTGGGAAATTGTTCAAAGTTGGCAGCAAGATATTGTAGATTGTTTTAAATCCTAGAGAGGATTGGTCCAGTAGCATATATGCTTGCATTTCCCGCATCTATGTCTATACATAATGTGTTTCATGTTTCATTGCTTAAGAAATATATACATGATGTTAATCATGTTATCAATTGGAATGTGATTCAGGTGGAGTAAGAAAACGCTTTTCGGGTGCATCCGGTGCGTATACTGGACCAAAAAAGCAAGCAGCTCCGAAATCGAGCCATAGGGCTTGTAAAAGTCCAGTGGATGCAACATGGGAGAATGAAGATGCTATGCAGGCATAGTACCCACATGTTTTTGAATATTTTGACAATCTTGATGATATTATGTGAGTGAGTTGCACTGAGGACAATGCAAAAATAAGGGGAAGGGATTGTAATACCCCAGGCTGAGCCCCTATGAAATGTACTGATGTTTGTAGGCTAGTGAGTCGAGTGTTGATAAGCTAGTAGGCTTATGTGTTACAGGCCGAAGATCCTAGATGCTAAGGCCAATAAGCCTGATTTTTGTATATGTAATTATGCAGATCATTAATAAAAATTATACGTCGTTGTGTGTAGACCAACCACGAAGAAAGTGTGATGGGGGACTAGAATCCACTAGGTAGGGAAAGGGATGGGACTAAGAGGCTAGGAAATATGGGATAAGCTAGAGGGCTTAACCTAAAGGAATATTATAATATATTCCTAAAAATGAAAATACTAAAGTGGGGAAAATAAACCCAGTTATCCTAAGTTCCTAGAAAAGGGAATGAGTGCTAAATGGAGTGCATGCAGCTCTATGAAGACAGGTGTCAACCTGGACACATGCAGTTAAAGCTGGAAAGTCATCTCATTGGGGGGATTCACTTCCCATTCTCCCTTGCTTCGCCTAACTCGTTTGGCCTCCATCGTCGACCCCTGCATCTTTCACACACCTCTGAAACCAGTAACATGTGAAGATGACATGTGTTTTCTTGTGAAGCACATCGTATCTATACTTTTCCAGAGCCGTGTTGTGCCTTATTGAATTGTGGTTGATGCCATCCCATGAGATATATTGAGCCTTGCTATTGTCCTCACTTGTTGGAATTGAGTTGAAGCTGGTTGAAGAAGCGGGTTGTTAGGCTTGTGGTTGAAGAGGTAGGTTGTGAGGCCTGTGAGCAACTCTCTCCAGGTGAGAGAGTTTGTTGGGAAGTGATTTTCTCCTAGAGAGAGTCCAACACTAGCTATGAAGCTCTGAGAATTCTTGATCTGGCCTGTTTTCGAGACCCTAAAAGGGAAGTGGAGCAATCGATGGACTGTGGAACGATGAAGGTGCATATTTCTGGGGTGGAACAGACATGTGGGGAATGAGAGTCCATGAGTAGTGGGCGTAAGTAAGCTCTTGGAGAGAATCCTTCCAATTGCACTGTACAGTTTTCTGTAACCTTAGCCTAGTCTAGGATTCCTTTTCCTTGGGTGGAGCTTAGTCTTAGTTTGGGGGTGACCCACTACTGAGCATGATGAGTAGCGTGGTCTAAGGTTGGGAGGTTCGTGGAAGGTCTACATGCAGTTGGTGGTCATCTAAGAGAAGATAAGTACCAAATCTTTGTTGAATGTATGTGGTGTAATTGTACATTTTTATAACTTGATGAGCAATGCCTAGA
Source organism: Picea sitchensis (assembly GCA_010110895.2). Taxonomy (NCBI): domain Eukaryota; kingdom Viridiplantae; phylum Streptophyta; class Pinopsida; order Pinales; family Pinaceae; genus Picea; species Picea sitchensis. Next base: position 8,503 of record SNQJ01S0188224.1, on the reverse strand, counting down.
TAAATCATATATGTTGTATGTGTAAGATTACTGCTAATTCTGCATTAATCTGTGTATGGCTAGAATATGTCGTCTGTATGCTTATAGAGACATAATGTTTAGTATTATTTCTAGTTGAATAAGTGGCATGAACAAAGTGTTGTAACTGTTAATCTGAGATAGATAGGTGCATATAAATGTATAAAATTGGTATCAGAGCTAAGAGAGACGTCATGTAGTGACGTTGCCCGACCTGTTGGTAGATGGGGACATTACAAATTGGTATCAGAGCTAAGAGAGACTGATCCAGATTTTATGAGCAGAATGAAATGACTGCAAATTATTAACAGGTGCTTAACACAAAATAACAGAGATACAGTAAAACTGGTTTTTTATTCAATAAGGAAATAAGCTGATGGTGGCGGTTTGTCTCTGAAAAGAGATGTGACGATTGCACTCATTTGCAAGAAGATGATTACAATGAGGCTCTGAAGGCCTTTTTACAATAAACATGAATGCCAAAAACCCTAAACATCCAAAAACCTAACCCTAGGAGATGAAGCGCCAAAAGTCATGTGGGCCCCGTTTGGGTAAGTTAGTACATCAACTTCCCGGGGTTGTAACTTTTGCATACGATCTTTGTTTTAGGCGCACGATAGCTCGTTGGAAAGGTATCATCGAGGAGATTCATTTTTGGGGCAATATGGGAGGAACCATTATATTTCTCCTCGTTTCCCCTAAAAAACATCGTTTAGGGCCTCAAAACGGCTCCAGAAGTTCAGGACTTGAAAAACTACTAAAAATAGTAAATTACCAAAATTGCCAGAAAACTGTTTTGAGCCAGTTGGAAAAGGTGGGTGGCCACTGATATCCACCTGGATCAAAAACGTCCTGTAGTGATGTTGCTTGGCCTGTTGGTGGTTGGGGATGTTACAAATTGGTATCAGAGCTAAGAGAGACATCATGTAGTGACGTTGCCCGGCCTCTTGGTGGCTGGGGACGTTACACTTAGTCAATGCCCTAAGAAATTGGGTCAAATATTATTGTTAGACCTCACACAGATATCAGAAAGATTTAGCACCTAGAGCTCCCTTTTCATCAAGACCCTTGGAACCCTACTCTTTGTTGTTAATCCATGAAATTCCTACACAAAATGCAATGTTGAGAAATTGATCATTCTGTCAGTGTAGTATTATTCAGGCGAGAGTTTAACTCCATGGGAGAAAAGAAACAGATTATAGGTCCTAACCGCACCCTTATTTGGGACCTATCTCAACATAATCCTTGTGTCACATCGGTTATTGTGGTATCACTCTATAGTAATCCTTTTTGGTGGACCCACTTGCCCCACTACCAAACAACTATCTAAATAGACCCATAACACAATGTTGATATGTGGTTGATCTCCTTAGTAGCACTCTTCAATAACCCTTTTCTTGTGGACCCTCGTCTCTATGGCTATTAAAGGAAACAAGCTAGCCACATGAGTCTACTCCTTGGAAACTCAATGTGATGAGTTGCAACATAAAATAGCTTGCAACCAGTACTCTGTTGAGCAAAACTTTGCTTCCATCCATGTTAAGATCACCAAACTAGACTCAGTTGCAGACCAATTGTCCCAACTAATAGCAATGTACAATCAATTCAAAGGTTATCGGTACCAAGACCAACCATCCCAACTGGAAGGATTTGAATCATCCAATCCCATAGGGCCTCACTCTAATCCAGTTTCCCATGAACCTATGACTCAAACATGGCATAGACTCCCTAAAGTGGATCTCAACAAATTTGATGGTTTCAACCCCATAGGTTGGGCCACTTAGATGGAACATTATTTTTTCCTACATGGAATCATCATTGACATAATGAAACTTTGTGTGGGTATCTTATATTTAGATATTGAATGTTGGCAATGGTGGTGATGGCATAAGAAATCCTACTAAGGTTATATTGCTTAGACATAATTTTTCTTAGACCTCTATGAATTATTTGAAACATACACTCATTATTTGGGTTTCCTAACCAAGATTAAACAATCTGGTACAATAGAAGAGTTCATCTCATCTTTTGAGAAACTCTCTATCTGCACCAAAGACATGTCAGATACCTTCTTTAGGGAATGTTTTATCAATGGTATCAACGAATATATATGTGCTCAACTCTTAATGGTCATCCTACTACTTGGTTGGAAGCTCTCAAAGGGCCAAGGAAACCCAAAAGGTGGTGAATATCCAAAAAAAAATATTATTTGCTCCCCATACCCATCCCACTATTTCTCATCATGCCAACCCCTCTCTATCCTCTCCACCCCTCAATATCCACAAGTTAACTCGTACTAAAACTGTGGAGTGCCAACTTAAAGGTCTCTACTACAATTATGGTGAGAAATATTTTCTTAGGCATAAATGTAATGAGAAAAAAATCTTTATGGATATACCTTAGGAGACTCTACCTCCACCCATTGAAGACATTCCTCTATATGCTTCATAGGATGTGGAACCCTAAATCTTCTTACATTCCTTGATTGGATTTTTGGCTCCCCAAACCCTCAAATTGATTGGCTACATCAAACATTGCAAAATCATTATCTTAATTGAAAGTTGTAGCACCCATAACTTCATTCACTGATGGGTAGACTAAGAAACACATTGCTATATCCATGATGTGAAAAACTTCCAGATCATAATTGATAATGGAGGTTCCATGAAATGACATGGTCATTGTCAAAATATTGTTGATGTTTGTAGCATTGGATAGGTACTTATGCACACGTCTAAGTGTCTAGACATGTGGAAGTCGTCCAAAGCCTTCTACCTTGGTAATTTACTTTAACTAAGGGAATTATTAAAGTAAAGTGATTTTATTAATTAGTTGAGTTTAATTTAATGAATTAAATCTTATCCATTGATCTCAAGTGAGGTGAGATCTAATCTCAATTGTTAATCACTTTGGAGATTAGGATTAGGTCATAACTCAATATAATAAAAGCAAGGTTAGGGTGAAAGAGAAAGATAATTTTGGAGAGAAAAGAAGGAATTTTTCTCAAGATTGAAGCACGAAGGATTGTGATTCAAGGAGATCTCGGATAGGTGGTTATTCAGGAGGATCTAAGGAACATTCACAGAGGTCCAGGAGGATTCAGAATGCTCACAGAGGTCCTAGGGGATCCATAAATGATCAAAATTCGGCCGTCTCAAATTGTCTCGAAAATAACATCAATGCGTAGAGCTCGTCATCAATTTTCCAATGACGTAAATTTCGCCTCAAACGAAGCTCGTATGCAAAAGTTATGAGCAGTCAAAGTTTGGTAAAAAAATAGGCAAAACATGGATGTCGCGTGGCAGCACCAAAGGATGACAAGTGGCACACGTTCATACAACAACATTACATTAACAACTGAGTTGGAAAGTGGTAAGGCATACCTAATCAAAAAATGAGTTGGCTCCAAGTGGTCCAATTGTGTATTGACACATGGCACAGGTTTAGCCAATAAGAGGTTGTCATGTGGCAACCCCTCATTGGCCATTAATGTTTTAGTTATGTAAAATTTTTGACATAGGTTTAAACAATACGAGGTTTCCACGTGGCAACCCCCCATTGGCCATTAATGTTTTGGTCATGTAAATTTTTTATGGAGTCAATGGGTTTCAACCCCATGACCTTCCTAACACTCCACGCCTTCTCAAAGCTCACATGACCAAAGCACCGCATATTAAGACTTAACCATTCCTTGACAATTAAGTTATTTAAGTTAAAGCAAAGCTTGATGTGGGGGGAGAAAGGGACTGAGGCCTAGCCCCAACCCCAGCCCCTGGTCCATATGTACACCATATGACCCAAACCTTAATCCAGGGAGCTTAACACTTAAAGAATGAGAATAGATCATGGAACCTCCGCCAAGTTAGCAAGAGGTTTAAACCAACTCAATTGACTAGCCAAATCTAGTGGGTTTTCGCTAAATTTAGTAAATTAGTTGCTAGCTAAATATGGAGGTGGTTTTAGACCTAGCCCTATATATTGAGCACAGGTCCCGATGCAATGGGACACATCCCTATGTGCATGCATTCTGAGACTACATAGAGTTCGAGGCAAGGATATGGCATGGTTTTCGAGACTATACATAATTGTACGAAAGTACGTGTAAGTACAACATAATTTTGAGTTGCACCTTAAAGCATGTCAAATGGTACCTTAATGGATTTTTAAGTCTCTTATATCAAAATTGCATGGTTTTTCGCAAGGAACGCGAATATGAGGCCAAATTTGTAATTTAAGGTCATCTGTAACAGTTTGATGTCAATTTGTCATTAATGACTTTGTAGCACATTGTTTTGCGTGCCATGAGGTACTTTGATGGAACATGGCCAATATTACACTCATTTTTCTCAGTTTTTCACAAGGATTTCAAATATGAACTATGTTTGTGCATTTGAGTTGTGGATTTTCATAGTACCCTCGAGATTGGTCCATTTACATATGTGTTTTGGTTTCTTGAGATAAAGATAAACATTTTTTAATTGGTTGAAAGAACTTAAAGATGAAACAAAACATGTTATCATTATTATTGCTTGAGTTCTTTTATTATCAACTACATTATCTCAATTGCACTTCAAATTAAGCATCATAAAGGGGTTTTTTATAAAGGACACATCATCATCATTTGTGCAAATCACCTCAATAGATCCTAGAATTTATATGGGAATCAAGTTAGATGTTGCATGCTTATTTTGAAGGAATACGTGGTGTCTAAGGATTTTCAAATCAAGTTCATATCAGAGTAGGTAGTCTGATCCCCCTTCTTTGAGAGAAGTGGTATCAGAGCAAGTTTTGACGTGTTTTTGCAAGTTGTTGGTGTGACGAGGTTTAAAAACTCATATTGGTGAATATTTTGGAGGCTCTTCTCAAGAGGACAAGATGAGTAAAGCCTTGATGAAATTGAGGCTACAAAAAGATATTAATCGACAAATCCAGCGAGAGAATGTTGAGTTGAGGATGAAGTTGCAAGATCTCGAGGAAGAGAAGAAAAAGTTGGAGGATCGACTGTTGCGTCATGAATACTTTCATAGAAGTATCTTTCATGATTTGGAAAAGAAGTTGTAGTTATGCACCCCATTCCATCAAGTAAATAACGATAAATCTTCAATGCAAGTAAAGGACAAGTTGTTGGCATAGTACCATGCAGATGAGCAGATGGAGAAGCCAAATTCTTCTATGCACGAGATTCCATCACCTATTAAAGGGTTACAAGCAACAACCAAGGTATGTCATGAAAACAATTCATCATCTTCTTCTTCTTCGCACCAAGATAAAGATGTTTCTTCGGATAACTTTGAGAAGCAAACATATGGTATGGGTTATAAAATTTTAACCAAGATGGGGTGTAAAAGAATAGGACTTGGCATCAGTGTCCAAGATGTGACTAATCCCATGCAGGCAAAGGAAAGACCTCATTATGCAGGCTTGAGATATGAGGACGTTGGAGAATGTTCAAAGACAACTGAAAAGGCTCATCCAAAACAAGTTCTCAGTCCTCGTAAAGGGATGAAAACTGTCACTCATGATTTGGACATGAGGGATGGAAGACAATCTATGTATGTACAAGATAAGCCCTCTAAGAAGACGGCCAAAGGAAAGGGATCATATTTCCATAGGGGAAATAAAGTATGTTGCTCTTAGTGTAATAAGAGTGGACATTGAATTGAGAAGTGTTGGACACTTCATCCGCATGTATGTCTGAAGCAGAACCAAAGAGATGAGAAAACACTTGCAAGAAGACACACAACAACAAATCCAGATGGAGATATTAGTAAAGAATACTTCCTAATGGTTTGTCTTGGAAAGGTAATTTACAAAGACATCGAAGAATGGTTCGTGGATAGTGTCTCATCTTGCCACATGACAGGGATGAGATTTGTGTTTTTAACATTCTTAGAAATTGACACAGATTGTTATGTTGGATCTGGAACCAACACTAGGCAAGAAATTAGAGGATATGGATATGTGAGATTCCAGCTCATTTCAGGAGGATTTTTGGGGATTGAAAATATTCTATATGTTACAGACCTAAATTTTAACCTACTCTCAGTTGTGTCATTTGAAGATGCTAGCTATATAGTTATATTTCAAGATGGTTAAATACTTGTGCATTAAAGAGAGGTTTCCCCAGACACAACTATAGTACTTGGTGTTCATAGAGAGAGGATGTATAGTTTATGAGGAACACTTATAGTATGGACAAATGGTTTCTTAGAATCAGATTATGCATCAGATTCAATGTCAGAGGCATTGTCAGAGGTTGGAAGCTGCGAGATTCCTCCCAATGCAATGGGAATGATAAGTCCACAAGTAAACCATTTGAAAACATCATTGTATATTTGTAAATTATTTGTACAATATGTATATGTAAATGTTTTGTAAAGTTTGTTTACAGCTTGTAAGTCACTCATTATAAATTATAAGAGTGAGAGGGACTCTGTAAAATTTCTATATGGTCACCTTGTATGAGTAAGAGGAATTTTGTAAGAGAGTATATATATTACCACCTTATATTGTTGCAAAGTGAGAGGAATCTTGAAGGGATTTCTAATCCTTTTTCAACAACAATAATTGTTAGCAAGACTACATATGAATCGAATTCTCTGGTCAACATTCTTGATTCTGGAGAACTGTAAGTGAAGGAACAAAAGGGTGTAGGCAATTGGAACATGTAGATCAACAACTCAACACCAATAATCATTAGCTAAAGACTACATATGGATCAAATTGTCTAGTCAACATTCTTGATTCTGAAGAACTGTAAGTGAAGGAACAAAAGAATGTAGATAGTTGGAACATGTAGATCAAGAGCTCAACAACAATAATTGTCAGCAAGACTACATATGGATCGAATTGTCTCGTCAACATTCTTGATTCTGAAGAACTGTAAGTGAAGGAACAGAAGGATGTAGGCAGTTGGAACATGTAGATCAAGAGTAGGAAAAGCATCGAAGTAATGAAAAACTTCCCAAGAGTTGATAAGAGGTATGTACTTAAAGATATATACCCATTCTATGTCATGTTCGTGGATGTAAACCTTGAACAAAAATAATCAAGGTAGGTACAAATGATAACAATACAAGCACAATTGTTCTTCAAGGCAGGATTGACAATGGACGAAGTATTCATTCAGGGAATTCTACAGATACATCATCAATACAAGAACAACGATTCCAAATGGAAAAGGCATAGATTAACATTTGACTTGGTTTCAAATTGGTCAAGATAGACTATCTTCAACAAAGGAGATGGAAGGGAATGTTGAAATACAGGATTCAAATATTACAGAGATTCAACGAATGCAAGAATCTATAAGCTAGAACTGAAGCTACATATATTAGCTATAGTGCTAGAGGCTAGAGTCAGAGTTATGTTTCAGAGAAGCAAATAAAGGTACATTGATCTGATATCCAATATCTGAGGTCAATCCAAAATGAGAAAATGAGTACAAAATGTTCAACATGATGGAAGAGTGAAGAAGCTTCATCATTAGGTTACTGATCAGAGCATTTTAGTAAGATGGAAGAGTGAGTTAGAATTATCATCACTAAGTTGTTGAAAATTAATACTTTTGGAGCCAATAAGAGGTTGCCACGTGGCAGACCTTCATTGGCTAAACCTGTGCCATGTGTCAATACACCATTGGACCACTTGGAGCCAACTCAAATGCTGACTAGGTATGCCATATCACTTGCCAACTCAGTTGTTGACGTCATCATGTTGTATGGATGTGTGCCACGTGGCACCCCTATTTTCTTGTTTTTTGACCAAACTTTGACTGTTCATAATTTTTTCATACGAGCTCCGTTTGATGCAAAATTTGTGATGTTGGAAACATGACGACGATCTCTACACAATAATGTTATTTTTGAGATGATTTGATATGATTGAATTTTGAGTATTTATGGATTCCCTGGGACCTCTGTGAGCATTCCATATCCTCTTGGACCTCTGTGAGCATTCCTTAGATCCTCCTGGATCACACCTTCCCAGGAGTCCAAATGTTCTTCAGTGGGAAGGTGTGATCCAGGAGGATATAAGGAATGCTCACAGAGGTCCAGGAGGATCTGGAACGCTCACAGAGGTCCTAGGAGATCCATAAATGATCAAAATTTGACTGTCTTAAATCATCTTGAAAATAAAATCATTGTGTATAGATCATCATCAGCTTTCCAAATACACAAATTTCGCCTCAAATGGAGCTTGTGTGCAAAAGTTATGAGCAATCAAAGTTTGGTTAAAAAATAGGAAAACATGGGTGCCATGTGGCACATGTCTGTACAACTTGATGACATCAACAATTGAGTTAGCAATTGATATGGCATATCGAGTCAATAGTTGAGTTGGATCCAAGTGGTCCAATGGTGTATTGACACATGACACAGGTTTAACCAATAAGAGGTTGCCACATGGCAACCCCTCATTGGCCATTAATGTTTTGGTTAGTTGAGTTGGGTCCAATGGTGTATTGACACATGGCACATGTTTT
>SNQJ01S0188223.1:2436-18367 GCA_010110895.2 Picea sitchensis | reverse complement strand
CCTTACCCATATCCATTAGAATGGGTAAATAATGATGCATAGCTCAAGGTCACTAAACAATGTAAGATAAAAATTCCCATAAGTGTAGTCTATATTGATGAAGTGGAGGTATATGTAGTACCACTTGATGTGTGTGGTGTAGTGTTTGGAATCCAATACATGTATATGAGGGATACAATCTTCATGTGGAAATAAAACTAGTACCACCCAATCAAGGATGGGAAGTATTTCATCATCAATGAAAACAAATGTAAATCCAATATCTATTTGGTAAGTGCTATCCAAGAAAAGAAATTGAATAATTCTAGTAGGAAGTTTGTATTACTTTTAAGAGAGAATCAACTAGGTGATGAATCATTAAAATTAAAGGAATCTCTAGAGGGATATACTAAAGAGAAAAAAATGTTAGTTGGAGGAGTTTTTGTGGGTATACAATGAAGTGTTTCAAGAGCCTAAAGGGATATGACCTAAGAGAGAACTAGAGGATAAGATATAGTCATTGCATGACTCCCCATTGCCAAATATTTGGTTGTACAATCCATCCATCTTGGAACTAGATGAAGTGAAGAAACAATTACAACATCTACCGGAGCAGGGAGTAATTCAACCAAACACCTCACCTTGTGGGTCACCTATCATTATAGCACCCAAGAAGGATGGGACTTGGTGAATGTGTATCAACTAGATATCTTTGAATGAGATCATCCTCAATAATCCGTACCCTCTTCTCAAGATTTATGATTTGTTACATCAATTGCAACATTCCAAGTACTTAACCAAGTTGTATATCAAATCAAGACACCACTAGGTATGATTTAAAGAAGAAGATACCTATAATACTACCTTCAAGACAAGGAAAGGTCTATATGAATGGTTGATAATGCTTTTGGTTTATGTAATACAATAGCTACATTTATGTGTTTGATGAATGATGTATTGTGTCCCTTTATGGATTCATTTGTGTTAGTGTACTTAGATGATATATTGGTTTATAGATCTACTTGGGAATATCATATCTTACATATCATGAAGGAATTAGAGACCTTGAAAAAGAATCAGTTGCTAGCTAACTTTAAGAAATGTGATTTTTCTCAATAGTCATTGGTGTATTTGTGGTATGTGATTGGTGGAGGGGAAATCAAGATAGATCCCATGAATATGGAGGTCATTCTCAAGTGGCCAATTCCTACTAATTTCACTAAAGTTAGGATTTTTTTGGGGGAAGTGCACTACCTAAAAATGTTTATTAAATCATTTTCATTTGTAGTTATACCACTTCATTCCATAACTACCAACGATTATAGTTTCTAGTGGGGGAATAATTAGTAGATATATTTCAATGAGATGAAATAGAATATCAATCAAACACTAGTTCTTGAACTTCCTAATTCATAGAATCCTTTCAAAATGGATGTATATGAAAATGGACATGTTATGGAAGTGGTATTGATGCATGGAGGTAAGATGGTATGAAATATTTTGAAATGTTTCATGGTTGAGTCCTAAACTACCCTACGTACGATAAGAAACTCTACTCCCTAGTCTAAGCTATTAAGAAGTGGAAGCACTATATGATGAGAAAGGAAACCATTGTCCACACTAATCACCAACCAGGTCCATAGTAAGCTTCAACAAACTAATCACTACAAGTGGATGGGGTTTGTTGTCTTTCTATTATTCTAATTTATAATTCATCTAATCTAATCCTATCTTACTGTCATAGATTGACCCAGGCTCAGATTTAGCAAGATCCCAAAAAAATCCCTCTAAAACTATCAGACCCTCTGGTAAAACAGAAGGAAACGCAACACACAAAGTGTACTACACACTCTCACTCGAGATAAATCTATGGGTGGCAACAATACTTAGGTGTTTGTAGCATGGGAATGAGTGGAGATTTGTGGTTGTACTTTGTAATCTTTATTTAATCAATTTAACATCACACCATCCATCTTATTCATGCATGTGAAATATAATATTTGGCTAGTCACTTTATTCATTCATATAACATTCAACACTTAACAATAATAGAGACACATACATTCAATCACATAACACAAGTGTTACCATGGTTCACACCCTCCTGGGCTACATCCACAAAGATATGGTTCTCAATCTCTTTATTATGGTTCAGTAATATGTCACACAATGCATGTTTACAACCTTGGATATTACACTCTCAATAGGCTCCTCGATCCCCACGAGGCTGACTAGATCGCACCAGGATCCTCAACCTACGATCTAACCCTTGAGATCGAGTTGCTTACTATTTCTCTATCTCACCAGCTTACTGAATAGTACAGTTCTTACAACATTTTTCCATCAGTCCTTCCCTCCTCACTTTTTTGTCTCCTAATTACTACCTATTTATATTCTTGGCTCATTATCCATTACAATACATTGAAAAAACCCTAACCCTAACCTGAGCTATGTTTTAAATGAATTGGCGCTTCCCGCGTACCTTCCATTGAATTCCCTTGAAATCTCCAGTTGGCACGATTAATGAAGCGTCCCTTCAATCATTATTTTCATTCAATTTTGATAGACACTGCCAGTTGGAACCTATTTTTCGTAACCACAATTTTTCCCATTTTCCACCTTTTTCTGACCGTTGGTCCTTTTCTCGGTGTGCTAACTATTCCAAGTGCGTGTGATGTTGTTTGACCAGTGCACGTGGAACTTTTTTTCGTTGCGATACCTTTCCTTTGGCTCAGTGTTGTCTTCTGATGTCTGGCACAATAAACCCTCTTTCGCTGCACACAGTCATTTGTTGTTTGGTGCATCCTTTGTTTTCTTGTGCATATTTTTTTTTTAGGTGCTACAAGGTCGAATGTCCCTATACAGTTTCAATCGACTCCCATTGATCATTCCTCTAAGTTTTGTTCCTTCCAAATCCTTCAACTATAAAACTCCCCCATTTGTGACAACCTTTACTTCATATGGTCCCAACCAATTCATTTTGAGTTTTCCTGGGTGTTGATGAGATTTACTGTCATAAACCAAAACTAGGTCTCCCTCCTTGAAATGTTTCCTCTTAATATGTCTATCATGTCAAGCTTTGTCCCTTGCTTTTTGTACCTCTTGGTGAAACCCTGTTGGAATCCTATCTTCTTCCATGATCATCAACTGTATTATCCTTTCTTGTACTGTGCCTCACTCTGTCATGTTCGTAATTGCTTCTACACGCAGACTAGGTACAAAAAACTCTAATGGCACCACTACTTCTTGTCCATACACCAATTTGAATGGTGTCTGCCCTATCAATTTTTTACATGTGGTCTTGTAAGCCCATAGTACTTTTGGTATCTTCAAGTCCCAATGGTCCCTATTGACATTGCATATCTTTGTCAGTGCATTCTCAAGGATCTTATTAAAGGCTTCCAATGTTCCATTTGCTTGAGGTTGATATGGTGTACTCTTTTGATGATAAACTTAGAACTCCTCATTCATAGCCTTAATAGTTTTGTTAATGAAGTGAGTGCCTTGGTCACTCATCAAAATCCTTGGGCATCCGAATCTAGTGATCACTTGCTCAAACAAGAAGTGTGTTGTTGTCTCTGTACTGCAATCTTTTACTGGTGCTGCTTCTACCCATCTTGTTCAGTACTATGTCACAGTAATAATATACCTTGCTCCTGACCTTTTTGCTAGTGGGTTAATTGGTCCCACAAAATCTATTTCCCATTTTTAATACCCGCAAGGTTACTTTTGGCCTTAGGGGCATCTTGTCCCATCGATTCGGTTTACCAACCCGCCGACACACATCACATCTCAGGAAGTAGTCCTTTGAATCTCTATGAACAATCAGACACCATAGTCCTGCGTGCAATACCTTCTACGTGGTATATTTTCCTACATAATGTCCTCCTACTATTCCCTCATGGGTCGCTGCTAAAATCCTATGTTTTTCATGTTCTAGTACAAATCTTCTCAGGATGTTGTCTGCACCCATATTGTATAAGTGTCCTGCAATCAATTGATAGTTTGTAGCTATGACTGCCGGATTTTTCTTCTGCACAGTGTTGAATTCTTGTGGCGTAGTCCCTATACTCAAGTATTGAATGATGTCCACAAAATATTCATCAGCTACTTGGACTAAAAATAACTGTGCATCAAGAAATTTGTCCTCTATATTCATAGGTTCCTCTCCATTAGTGATCCTTGATAGGTTATCAAGTCGTGCATTCAACTTCAATGGTTTGACTGTCACTTCGAAGTCAAATTCTTGGAACAATAATAACCATCTACAAATTCTCCCCCCCAACACTGGCTTATTAACGAGGTATTTGAGAGCTGAATGATATGTAAACATATTGAAATGTTTCCCCAATAAGTAACGTTAGAACTTCTGAAGCGCATGGACCATAGCTTAGCCTTCTCTTTCCGTGGTATTGTAATTCTTCTTCGAATTTGACATTTTTCTGGTAGCAAATGCTATAGAATGGTCCAATTCCCCTGCTCTTGGCTACACCAGAATAGCTCCAAGTGCTATGCCTGATGCATCTACATGCACATGGAATGTATTTTCCCAATCTGGGAATACTAGTATTGGTGTGGTTACCATCTTCTCTTTTAGAGTTTCCAATCCTCATTGACAGTCCTCATTCCACTGAAACTTGATATCCTTTATCAAAAAATTATCCATTGGCGCAGTGATCTGCGCATACCATTTTATGAATTTCATGAGGTATCCTGTGTGTCCCAATGTTTCTCTTAACTGACGTACTAATTTTGGTGGTTGTAGATTACCAATTACTGCAATCTTGGAAGGATCTACTAGAAAGCCTTGTTTGCACACTATATGGCCCAATAGTATCCCAAAGGGTGTTCCGAAGATGAAATTCTCGATGTTTAACGATATCTGACACTGCCTACATATTTCTAACATCATCCTCAACACCTCTACATGGTCTTTCAACAGATTGTAGACTTTACAATCATCTAGATATACCTTTAGAAACCAGTGGATGAATTCTTTGAATGGATCTATGACTACTCTGGAAAATATCGTTGATACATTCTTCAATCCAAACAACATGACTGTGTACTGGTTGGGCCCCCATTTTATGGAAAAAGTGGTATTGTACCTGTCTTCTAGGGCTATCTTGATATGATGGTAGCCCAAGAATCCATCGATGAATGAGTAAGCTTCATGGCCTCCTATGTTCTCCAACACCTCATATGTGAAAGGAGTAGGGAAAGGGTCATGTAGGAAAGCATAATTCAACTTCCTCAGGTCAACACATATCCTTATCCCTCCCTTCTTCTTCTCTTGAACTTCCATAGGGCTTACCCATTCATATTCCTCTACCGGTTCCATGATTCCAACCCCCAACATCCTGTCAATTTCTTCTTTCACTTTTTTCTTATATATTGGGTTTAGTCTATATGGTCTTTGTCTGATTGGTCTTGCCTCAGATATGAGAGATATCTTCATTTCACCTATCTCTCCCTCTATTCCTTTCATTTATGTGAATGTTGTTGGGAACAAGTCGTTGTACTCGCGCAGTAACTCTGTTATTCTTTCTACTATTTTCTCATCCCAATAGTCTCTAACGCTGGCTATTTTGGGATTATCAACTGTCCCAATGTTGAATTTCTTCACCTTGATCAACACAACAAATACTTCGGCTGCCAGAGGTGGACCTTCCACCTCTCTTTCACCTTCAATTTCCATTATCTGAATGTTTCATGGGTCATCTTCATTTGGTGCTTCTTCCCACACATGGTAGAATGACACTAGTTCTTTTATTGTTTGTATGTTATGTTGTTGTTCTTCTGTCACGAGTTCAACTTTCAGTTCTTTAATGAATATCACCCCTCAAATTTTTTTAAGTGATGAGTCTATGTTGGGGTTCTCATGTTCAAATGAGAAAGTGACTGTAAAATTATGTTGTAATATTGTCCATTATGTAGTTCCTCTACGCAATTCCTGGTCTGTATACCATTTTTCTAGAATCCCTTCTAATGTGTGAATAGAATGATGAGGCCATTCCTCTGGTGGTGTCATCCTCCATAGAATTATATACTTCTCCAAGTGTTCTGTTGGTTCCCCCTATCCTTCATATTTCTGCAGTTGGTTGTTTCCCTGTTCTGCGCCAAATCTGATGTGCAGTAACCTCTTACATTGGCACCAGTCCTTAATTGTCTCTTTGTGCACACCCCACCATCTTGCAGGTGTTTCCTTGAGTGATATATCTAGGGATAAGAGCCTTTGATTTTATAACACTTCATCTTTGTATCGTGTTAAGAATTCTTCTAAGTCATTCACCCAATGGAAGTTGGGAGGTTCCCTTATCTCTATACCTACCCATCTGACTATGCGGTCTATTCTTGCACATTTTCTTGTGGATACTTCGTGTAACCTTTGCTGCCAATTATCTAAGCCTATATCTGAGTCTGGTGCGCATGACGTGATACTTATCCAACTGAGTACCGCATCTGTAGTTGGGTTTACATAATCTTCTTCTCGCACGGTTGTTTTGTATAATTGGTTAATTTACTCCAGGTCTAAACAAGTGGATTCTATAAACCTTTCCCCTTCTGATGGATCTAATGGTGCAATGACTCTATATTCTCCTGACTTGAATGTCATCTTCCTCATATTTAATTTTATTATGGCCTGATTGTCAAATCCCAATCCAAGCCAATCAATGCTAGATAAGGTGTTGTGCCATCCACTATCTCTATCACTTTGAAATCGGCTTTAGTGCGCACTCCATCTGGATCTACTGTCACCCCCTTTAGTCTTCCAATTGGTAAAACTTTGTGTTGGTTTGCTAGTTTCAACCGAAAAGGTGAATATCCTAATGTGGGCTCTCCCATACATTTCCATGTATTCTTGGGTAACACATTTACTTCGGATCCTAAATCCAGTATAATATCTCCCATATTGAAAACTCCAATGTTGGCGTTCATTCAGAATTCTCTTCTTGTTCTCCTCCTTGTATGCAGATGATTAACTGTTTTCTGTTCTAGCTTTCCTTCTATCTTTGTGCTACATATTTCTAGCATATTTTTAACACTCTAACAAATGATGGATCGTTTATTAGTTTAATACAAGATTGCAAAAAACCCTTAATCATACTTACTTGTCCTAGGGGTTGTGCTTCTTTAGTGAGATCCAACGATCAAGGCATATCGTATGCTGGTACTTCCTGAGTATGCTGCGCAGTTGATGTCGATTACATGTCCAGCTTCAAGAATTCTTGTCTGGCCTTCTTGAATATCGCCTTTTCATTTTGTGCATCAAACTGCTTCTTTGGTTCGACATTCTTCTTCACCCATTGGTGTTGTGTTGGATCTCGCCTTACTGCGTTGTTTCCTGTCTTAGCTCCTCCACGCGTAACTATGTTGATATTTCTTCCGTCATCCCTTACTTCCGCCGAAATCCACTAGACATTCTGATTGTTCTGATTTCTCTTTTCCTGGATATTTCCCAATAGTGTAAGAAATTATTTTGTGTCATGATCTAATGCATGACAATACATACATGTCGTAGGTGGAAGTGGACATTCTCTTTCATAGTGTCCTAGTTGTTGACAATTTTTTCATACCATTGGTCCTCTGTCTCTTCCAAAGCCTCCTCTTCCTCTTCCTCCACCTCTATATCCATCTCGATCTCCTCGTGGTGCATTGTACTGGGGAGCCTGGTTATACTGCGAGGGATTATAGTGTGGTTGTGTGGTATTGTACTGCGGCTGCACAATGTTATATTGTTGCTTCGCAATGTTATACGAGGTTGGTACTTGGTTAAACTATGGTGCATCTTGGCCAATCATAATTTATTCCTACACCCTGTAAGCATCTGCTGTTCTTTCCCTCATCAGGTCCATGGTCCTGCAATCTTTATCATTGTGGCCTATTGACTTGCAAAAATTGCAATATGAACTATTAGGTATTGTCTAGTATTTCTGCATCATTGGGAAGTGATATGGATCATGCCAGTGTTTCTTACAGATCTCACACCATAGTCCTCCTGTTGGAAATGGGTTTGGAAATACTGCTGCCATGTATTGCGCGAATGTTGGGAATTCATTCTTATGGTGTCCTTATGTCCTACATGCGGTACACCAAACAACTTCTCTTTTGTCCTTACCTTTGTTTTGGTTTAGCTAGAATGTTAATTTCTTCAGATCCTCCTTCAGCTCCTCTATGGCTGGATCGGTCTTATGATATTGGTTCTCTTCCAGTTGTAGGTTTCTTGTAGAGCCTCTACCTGGGTTTGAAATTTTTTTTGTCACAAGGGGTATTTCAAGTGTGGGAGCAGTGAATTGAGAAGAAGATTCATATGTTGCATATTTTTCATGACATACTTTAGCTTTCCCTTCAATAGTTTGAATATCTGGTCAATTTCCTATACATATTCTCCTGGTTTTTGTCTAATCTCTATCATCTCATTTATATATTGATCCTCTGAACTAGGTTTCTGGAATTCATTTATCAATAGATTTTTGATATCTCCAATTGTTCTGGTTGTCCCTGGTGAACTGTTTGCAACTAAACTCATGTACCAATATAGTGCGCGGTCTCTTAATGTGATAGCTAACTATGCAAGTTTAGTATCCTCATTTGTGATCTATTTTTCTTCCTAGATATTTTCACAAATGAACAAGTGCTTCTCAGGGTCCTTCGATGCCTCTCCTTTGAATTCTAGTAACCTGATGGTGGGATCATGTCTTGCCATCCTGAATGATGAACTACTACCTCTGTGCGATGTAGATACTTGACTAATCCTTCCTGAACTGGTTCCTCCACTTTTTGTTTCCTGTGTAGATGTAATTCATGTTGTCTTCCTTCTCTCGAAATTCGATTTTATAAATGGTGGCGTTCTTCTTGGTGTATTAGTCTCACATGGGTTTATGGGTTCCATAGTGAAATTGATATGGATAGAAGTGTTTCCTTCTATTCCTGCTCTTGGACCTCTCGTATTCCTCTCATATGTCGCACTTAGGATTTCCTCAATCTACTCCACAACCTGAAGATCCTCTACCTCTTCTTCATCACTTTCCAAGCCTTCCTTCGTGGCTACTGCTCTCTTCTTGGTGTTCATCTTATATTGGTAGGGTACTCCACTGCATGTTCTTCCAGTTGTTTCCATGATTTGCTTGATCTGGTCTTCGTCCATTAGGATTGGGTCCAAGGCCTCCTCTTTATTTCCTTTGTCTATTTCTCCCTCTATTTCTCCTTATCCTATCAGTGCTTCCCCCCTTCTCCCATGCACACAGAGAAGTTTAGTTGTCTGACGCCATTTTCATTACACCTTTGTTATATAGTAATATCTTAATAGAAGTATATAGCGATCTAATATACCTATCTCAAGGTCCCTTCAATAAATCTTTCTCTGCTACGCTGTAATACTTCGCTGTATCTATTGCAAATTCTATGATAAATCCTGCAATAATGTTGTCTAACCAGAAATCTACTGCACGCATAAATTTGTTATCAACTTGTTGTAACTGCATGATATCTACATGATTCCACTCTAGCTACGTGATCTGATTTGTTGGATGGTTTTATTTCAACCTTAATATCCACTCCTGCAATACATGTGGGAAATCACAAAAAAATACTTCATGCAAGTCGTTGAATACGTACTTGTCCAGATATTTGCACGGTGTCAACTTTGAGTTTCTGTTATCTTTCTGTGCAAAATCCATCTCCTTTGTTTTCAACCATCTCTTTATATTTTCCTTCATTGGGTTCCACGGTCTTAACACCCCCTTTTAGATTCTCCTTCTCTTAAAATCTTATCGTTTGATATGGCATTCTTTTGACGCATCTTCAACATATCTCATTCACTCAATCCCATCATGTTCCAACTAACCAACAATGGAACCATTTGTTGGCTTTCTATTATTCTAATTTATCATTCATCTATTATGATCCTATCTTACTGTCATAGATTGACCCAGGTTAAAATTTAGCAAGCTCCCAACAAAATCCCTCTAAAATTATCGGCCCCTCTGGTAAACTAGAAGGCAACGCAACACACAGAGTGTACTACACAGTCTGAACTGAGATAACTCTATGGGTGGAAACAATACTCAGGTGTTTTCAGCCTGAGAATGAGTGAAGATATGTGGTTGTATTTTTTGATCTTTATTTATTCAGTTGAACATCAGAGCAGTCATCTTATTCATGCATGTGAAATATCATATCTAGCTAGTCACTTTATTCATTCATCTAACATTCAACACTTAACAATAATAGAGACACATACATTCAATGACATAACACCGGTGTTACCGTGGTTCACCCCTTCTTGGGATACATCCACAAAGATCTGGCTCTCAAGCTCTTTATTATGGTTCTGTAATATGTCATGCCACACATTTTTACAACCTTGGATCTTAAACTCTCAACGGGCTCCTCGATCCCTGTGAGGATGACTAGATTGCACCAGGATCCTCAGCCTGCGATATAATCCTCAGGATCGAGTTTCTTACTGCTTGTCTAGATCACCAGCTTACTGAATAATATAGTTCTTACAACGCTCTGCCATCCGTCCTTCCCTCCTCTCTTTTCTGTCTCCTAAGTAGTACCTATTTATATTCTTAGCTCATCATCCATTACAATACATTGCAAAAAACCTAACCCCAATGTCATTAGGTCTTCCTTGCATGATCACCTCACATGCTTCCCTCGCACAGGCTTCTTTTCCTTCCAACTATCCTTTCTTCCTTTCATGATTCTCTTCCCAACAATAGCCTTTTCCCCTCACCGGGTCTTCATCCAACAAGGTTTTTACAACGATTTCATCTAGTCATCAAATATAAGAAGGGAAACACTAATAGGTTGGCATACATGTTTTCAAGGCCACCCACATCCAATTTTGCAACTTTGGGAACTATTATGCACATGGAGCCTTTACCCATGATGCATGAAAATATGCATAGATGAAAGATGAGTACTTTAAAGAGGTATTTCTATTGCTACATGGACAAATTCATGTAGAAGAAGGTGACAATAAGGATGACTATAATCTCCAAAATGTCTTTCTCTACAAGATAGAGAAGCTATGTGTTCTGAAAGGTGAAATATTGCAAATTATCAAAGAGGTTAAAACCTCCGAGGTTGTAGGAAATTTTGGTGTTGGAGATATAGTTTTCAATTTACATAGGTATGTGTATTGGTCTAGAATGAAAGAATATGTAGCTCGGTTTTTTAAAGGATACGTACTTTGTTGTGC
Organism: Picea sitchensis; assembly: GCA_010110895.2. NCBI lineage: Eukaryota > Viridiplantae > Streptophyta > Pinopsida > Pinales > Pinaceae > Picea > Picea sitchensis. The sequence goes on along the minus strand of SNQJ01S0188223.1, from coordinate 7,176 downwards.
CAACAAGCCTAGTAATATAAATCAAGGTTTATACTATCCCTTACTTGTACCCTCTAGACCTTGGGATAACATCTCCATGGATTTTGTGGGTGGTTCACTAACAAAAAGGAAGGAACATGATTATCTCTTTGTGGTAGTTGACATGTTCAACAAAATGTGCATTCTTGTGCCTTTTGAAAATACCATCAAAGGACAAGAAGAAGAAAACATGTTCTTTGAAAAGGTCTGGGTGCACTTTTTTATGCCAAAGAGAACCATCTCAGATACAAATATTGGATTTCTTGGTGCCTATTGAACTAGACTTTGGGAGAATATGGGCACCAAGTTGAAGAGATATACAAATTTCCATCCATGGATAGATGGGAAGATAGAAGTAATCAACAAGAAAATGATTCAATTTTTGAGGGGTTACAATTAGAAGCATTTGAATACCTAGGATGAAAATTTGATTTATATTCAACATTCTTATAACAAAGTGGTCCATAGTTCTACCAGTAAGTCACCTTTTGAAACTTGTTTTGGGTATTCTCCACCATCACACTTGGATGTTGTATATGGAAAACAAGGAGGAGTGATGGAAGACATCACTAGGGATGCATTGAAAGTAGAAAACAATGTTGAAAATATTAGGCAAATCCATTTTCAAGTACATGAAAAATTGAAGAAGTCACATGAAAAGTGCAAATTTTGACATGATCAACACAAAATTGAGAAAACATTCAAGGTGGGAGACACATTTTAGTTTCATCTAAACAAATAAATGCTACAAGGTCTTGGTAAGAAGATCAAGAATTTTTAGTATGGTCCTTTTGAAGTATTGGAGAAGGTTGGTGATAATTCCTATAGACTCAGTATACCCCCATATATGTGCATTTACTTAGTAGTTAATGTGGAAAATATACAATTATATGAGCCTTCCATGTTGGATTAGGAAACTGGGGAGTAAGTCCTACCTATTGTAGAGTACTTAGCACCATAAGATCAGATAGAGTTTGCAGAAGATACAATTTTGCAGAAGTCAAGAACTGCAAAATAGGGAGAAAATGAACTTTGGTAGATATGCTTGAGAGGGAAACTTCTAGTCAAGGCCAAATGGTACTCCAAGGAGAAGGTAGAGGAACAATTTCCTCATCTCATTCAATAAATTTCTTTTGGTACCAAAAGACTCCCTAAATGGGGAGGTATGATATGTAACTGATCATTATATAGTTTGTTATCGATCTTGGTAGTTTTTTGGAGGAAAATTAGAAGAATTGGATTGTAGGGCCCAATTTAGTGATTTGGGGTCTAAAAACTTCCAAATCAAATTTGAGGCATCAAATGGCACTTTTTTGGGTCAAAAGTTTGCAACATTAGCTCCCACTCCCTTGAAATTGTTCTACACATCATAATATTTCCAACAATGCAAAAATCACCTCAATCAAAGTTCGTATGTGAAAGTTATTACTATTTCAAGTTGAACTAACCTTTTGATCCAGACTTATGAGAGAAATGAAATGAATAACATATTGAATACAATAACACAGAGATACAAAGAACAAAAACAAATATTTAGTGAAAAATAACTTCTATTGAATAAACAAAATAGGTTGAAACTCTAAAATTGCAAAACTGAAAACAACTTGCTCGAATGGTGGTAGCTATCTCTAAGAAGAGATGTGGTTGATACATGCATCCGTCTGAGAAAAATGATTAAAATGAGGCTCCAAAGGCCTTTTTAACATTACTCATGAATTCCAAAACCCTATACATCCAAAAACCTAACCCTAGGAGATGAAATTCCAAAAGTTATGTGGGCCCCGATGGATAAGTTGGTACCTAAACTTCCCAGGGTCGTAACTTTTGCATATGACCTTCGTTTTAGAGTTGGGTATGTGTTATATTCTTTGCACGACTAGATATAGTGTTTTCTACATTGTGTCTAGCGTACATGGGGGTTTGGGGGCAACGCCCCTGATATTTTTTCCTCGGGAAACATGTCACATTTTTTGTCTCATTTTTCATGTCGCCTTGATTTTTGTGTCCATTGTTGGGAGGTTTTTTGGCACATGGTTTTTGTCGATGGTTTTCTATTTCTGGCTAAGGAATTAGGGTTGTTGACTAATCTAGGTCATTGGGTTAGAGTTTTGGATGCTGATGGCTCCTATATGTGTATTGTAATGTAAATAATGTATCGCTATGAATGAATATAGAATATGTTGGTTTTCCCGGTTTGGGTTTCCAAGGGAAAATCTTTGTGCAATGTGTGTATTTACCATTGTATCTTTTCTATTCTTTTATTGAAAATCTATTTGCAGTAAAATATTGTACAAGGTTAAAATCTACATTTGGTATCAGAGTTTTGTTGGCTTCAGGGGGACGCCTTTTTGGTCAATGGTTTGGCTCGGGACTGTGATAAGCCTTGTTATAGTGGGATATCTTTGGTATTGATTTTTCAGGTGAAACGTAATGGCGAGTAGTTCGAAAATGGAGATAGAGAAGTTTAATGGTAAAAGTTTTGAGCTGTGGAAGATCAAGATAGAAGATCTGTTGGTGGAAAAAGATGAGTGGATCGTGGTGGATCTAGGTACTGCACCTACAGGAAAATCAATAGATGACTGGAAAAATTTGGATTGGAAGGTGAAGAGAACAATCTGACTGTGTCTCTCAGATTCAGTGTTAATGAATGTGTCAAAGGAAGCTACAACCAAATATTTATGGGATACGTTGTATCAGTCTAAATCCTTAGTAAATAAACTATTCATGAGAAATAAGTTGTATAACCTGAGGATGAGAGATGGAGACTCTGTGGGATAACATTTGAACACCTTCAATACTATGACAAGTCCGTTAGTATCTATTGATATTAAAATTTTAGATGAAGATAAGTGTATCAATTTACTGTGATCTTTACTAGACTCATGGGATAGTCTGGTTGTGGACATAGGTAGTAATACAATTCCCTTGAAGTTTGATGAAGTGGTCTCATCCTTGTTTCCGGAGGAGATGAGATGGAAGAACATGGAAGGATAGAACACATATGCATTATTTTCAAGAGGACACTCCTAGGAAAGAAATATATCTAAGTCCTCAAGTGGGAGATCTAAGTCTAAGGGAAGATCTAAGTCTCCCAGAATGTTTGTAAAGGTATGTTGGAGATGTGGAAAAGAAGGGCACTACAAGAAGCAATGTAGATCCAAAGTTGAGAAAAACAAGGGATCTGAAGAATCTCCTTCTACAAAATAAAATACCTCCAAGGAAGTGTTAAATTTTTAATTAAATAAAGTACCTAGGCAAGTGTTTCTCATTCCTAGGCACCTAAGGGGTGAGAAAGTGCCTAATGTGGGCCCTAGTCATTTAAATTGTGAGATGCAAATTAAAAGGTGACTTTATGACTTTAGTGAGGGTGAGTGAAGAGACATAAAATCTCAGCCACACATCTAATCTAATCTCAACCATTGGATTAGAAAACTCCTCACCTACCTCATGAGGTCGATTAAGGTAGAGGGGCGCACCCATTCTTGGGTTGTTCATGCATTTTTGTTGAGATAGAAAAAAGAGAAGAGAGAGGTCGAGCTTTGAGAAGAGAGACATCATTTGCAGGAGGAGAGGCACGCATCCCAAGGAAAACAACATGCATGGATTACGAGACAACAACCAACATTTAATATTAGCATGTACAGTATGGATTTGAGGGGCTGTACAACATTTATTGTGCATAGAAATCGAGGAGAACAACAACACGGATTTCTGGAAAGATTGGCATGCATTCCAAGGCTATCGTACAATACTTTTCAGGCACAAAAATCAAGGAGGGTGCTGAGCATGATTTTCTGGGTAAAGAAAATACGTACAGTCCATACGGACTTGCACAAAAAACGAGGGTCGTACTGCCATAAGTTCTAGGCATGATTTTCAAGGTGTTGGGCACATTTTTCAAGGCATTTTCTAAGCTAGGTTTTTCGTACAATTGCAGCAGAGATTTGGCACCCATTTCAAGGACAGTCCGTATAACATTTAATGTTGTGACAATCGTACAGTGGTACAGATTTATGGTTCAAAAATCGAGAAGCAAGCTACAGGAATGTCTAGATAAGTTTGTAAATTTCTGAAGATGAATATGTTGTAAAGGAATTTCTCAAAAGCACATAAATAATAAAAATCCCTCTCTCAGTGGTTTTCCCCTTGTGGGTTTTTCTAGGGTTGATGTTAGACCAAAAATTTATGTGTCATTAATTTTCTGAGTTTTATATGCTGCTGATATTTTATTTCTGCATTATAAACGATGTTCATAATCCTCATGTTTTAGTTCTAAAGTTAATTTTCTGCTAAGTTTTATTTGCTGATATAAAACTGGGTTTGGGCATTAAACATTGGCTGAAAAATCAATGAGATTGAAACTGGGTAGGGGTCTGAAAATTTACATGGTATCAGAGCTGAGTTGAAGGGAAGCAAAAATTTCAGCAGTCAAAAAGTTGGGACAACAGTCACTTCACAGGGTAGATTTTTTAATTTATTATTTTCAGTAGAAAAGGGTCAATGGCTACAAGTTTGAGAGTTGAGGATAGACTTGATGGGGCAACAAATTTTGGTGCTTGGAAGGAGAGGATGATCTTGATTTTGCAAGAAAACGAGTTGTGGGACATTGTTGAAAATACCACTACTCATCCTGTTGTGGTACCTATTGATGCTACTCTTCTTGCAACTTACACTAAGAAGAGTATCAAGGCTAAGAGATTTATTCTTGATGCCATCAAGGAT
>SNQJ01S0188222.1:0-18367 GCA_010110895.2 Picea sitchensis | reverse complement strand
AAAACTAGGCTAGATCAAAAGACAAAGGGATCTTAGCCAAAATACAAATAAGTAACTAAAAGATAATACCCGGAATATGGGAGCACTGTGGAATCAATGAAGAATGATGGAAGACCTGGATGATCTTCCCAGTGACTAGGGTGTGTCTTTCAACACCGAAATCAACCAACTGGGTCTTCCTCCTGGAATACACTGAACTATCTCTCTTGAGATGCGCCTCTTCTCCTCAATGACAAGTCATAATTTGCATAATGATGAATTAGGTCGTTGACCCTTCCTTTATAGCTTTCCAAAATCCTAAATCCCTGCTGAAACCCTAATTCATTGTTGACTTCTTCCCTCCAAGTGAATTTTACTTTATTTTATTATTCCTTGATTAAATCACTTAATTAATTAATTAATTAACCATTTTACCTCTAAAAAGTGATTTATCCATCCGTATGGCTTCTCCAGCCACTGAAAGTCACTTCTCACCATCTTATCTTGTAGTGCTCTTCTTCCCGATTCTGATGAGATATCACACTAAGAGGTTTCTCCAAGTAATATGCCCATTATGACCTTCTTAGTGAATTTAATTAAGATATGACCCATAATAACTCAAAATTACGGAAATCTTCAGAATGCAACGAAACCAAAGCCAAGCTGTACGGAATGGATCCTGATGATGAACAATGCAAGTCGGGCCCAAATAAACCCCTCAGTATCTCCTGAACTCTCTGTCACCCCTATCTGGCTACTCGGGTAGGCATACCACTCTGAAATGTTGTAATGTTATAATGTCCCAAAATGGGGACATTACATTAGTGTTGGCTTGCTAAAAGATTCTAGCCTTATGGTTACCTTCCCTACACCACTTCCACCGACTACACATCATATTTCCCTAAAAGATTCAGCCTTATGGTTACCTTTCCTACACCACTTCCCAATCACTACACATCATATCTCATTTACATTTTCGACCACGACTTATCAATCTTTGGAATCATCTCACCCTTGGATTGTACTCTGGTCCTTTAGAATTTGATGTATTAGGTGACACCATGCCACTTAGTCCGAATTAAAACTCATAATGCTGTTATCCAATCCTCCATCCTAGGGATGACCAACACCTCTTTGGCACCTAACAGCTACCGATTCCAAGCAAGCAAATTCCCTTGTCTATGCAACGTAATTACATTTTCCAATTTTTCCTCTCCATGAATCTATTATGGAAATGTTGAGCATTGACGAAATACCTCGGGATGATAACCATCATCTATCCTCTTTCTTTCCCCCTCGTGAATAAATTCAGCGAGATATACATTCTATCTTCCCTCATGATGTTGATTTCCGTTGTCTCCCATGACTTCAATTTCCGGGACATGACTTAGATCCTCGGTGAAGCTGATACATGGTGATCTCTTCGGTAGGGCTATTGAAGCCCTCGATCTCCACTCTAAGAGAGACCCCACATGCCTTTCGTGAGTATTCTTCTTCCATCGAGTGAATATCTATTGGAGGCCATGACTGATTTTTATCCCATTGCATGGTGTCTTCTGCATTATCCTCTAGCCATGATCAATAAGAAGTCACGAAAGTATAGTTTCTCTTCTTCCTCTCAGAAGTAAGCTCAAGTAAAATGAAACAAAGGTCACAAGCATAGTTTCACTTCTCCGTGGAAAGCTCGCTAAAAAATGAAACAAAATATTTGAGCATAGTTTTCTCCGCCATGTAGAAATCTTGTTAAAATGAAACAAAATCAGATTGAACCCTGAGCCCCGAAAGCATAGTTATTATTTTCCAAAGCACAAGCTCGCTCAAAATAAACCACACCTCTCTTGTCGAGTCGAAATCTTTGTTAGGTCTCGTTATTTAACCTTCATTTCATCCACCTTATCCTTTTCCATCTAGTAGAGAAATTGGTGACAACCCCAAAGTCGATGAATGAATAGAATCTTGGAGGGCATGTCTCTAGCCTGTTGATCATTCTCAAATTAATCCTCTAGCTTTCAAACTAGGGGCATACCGATCTTAGTATTTTGTATTGCGTTTTTGTAAATACATGAGAATGCAATCATAAATCTCTTTGGGCTCGCATGGTTACACAAAAAAAGGAACCCCTAGAGTCTCCTTTAATCTCTCTTTTGAGACTCTCTAAACATGAAAGATTGTCGAAAGTGATCTGCTTCCTTTCCCACTTGTTAAGAGGTTTGAAAGGAATATTTCAAGATAATTTTATCTATTTTTCAGCCTCACAAGACTAACATTACAAAAATGACAACATTGGAGTCAGCTTTGCTGTTTTCTAATTTCTAAATATGAAACCACCTGAAGCCACTCTCCTGACCTTGCTAAACAATTACACATTGGAAGGACTCATGAGACCGAATCTAATTCTCTAGTTTGCTAAACAAAGGAAGAGGGGCTACCAAAGGTGAGTCATATCGGTGCACGTGTTACCCTCCTCGAGCTCGCTAAAAAAAAAAGAGGTACTCTCCTGTCCGGGATGGGAGAAAATTGAAAGAAGCAAGCCAAGTAGCTTCCTTTGGAGAACACTACCGTGAATCCCCACAGCCTCCCTTGAACACCTACACTTTGTCTTTGCACATTTTAATTCGGCCAACTCCTCTCTGCGACCTAGCCAATCCTTTGAGTTTATTATACTCCTTTGGGTCACCTAACTTAAAGTCACAACATCCACTACATCATCAAGTTTTGGTCCATGTCATGGTTTTGCTATCGTGCCTCGTTCAAGGGAAGTATCCATTTCTAGAGTTAACCATCACAAATATCATATTTCAATAACCTTGTCAAACCATGTTTATTTGATCTACCAATTACATCTCTCAGGTCGGTTTCATAAGTTGTTGATAGGGGATACATCAAGGTCCTCCTTCAACTAAATAAATATTCCTATCGACTTCACATTATCCAGAACTAGATCCTAGAAACCAATCAAGCATCTTGGACTTGCATGCCTCAATGGCGTGCCTCCTCGCATGACAATGGGTTTACATCATTGACCTCGATCGGATTATTCCATGGATGTTTTACTTCATCTCATCTATTCACATTCGTCCGAATGTACTAGAGTACCTTGGGGAATCATTGACATCAATGGTGATCTCCCCTGCTTGTTAGCGACTTACCTCATCAATTACTAATCATGGTTTCAACACCATGTTTGATGAGGACACATATATTCACATGGCTAGATTCATACTACATTGGGATTGGTAAGAAGACCCTCTAGGTTGAGTTTTCACTCTTATATGTATTTTTTCCAGGTTGTGAAGGAGTTCTTTGAACTATGACACATATATTGTTACATAGATCCACTTTGTATTGGTCATGGCTATGTCTCATTGCCCCCATATCCAATGTGTATTATTCATACACATTAGTTCAAGTCATAGGAGCATAGATCCACATTGTATCTTTAGTGGCTATACCTTTATCAATATAATTATGGATCACAGTGTATCTTATGGAGACCATACCCAAAAGGTTTTATCACTTCAAGCATAGGTATGCCTGCTTTAGGTTTTGAAACATGTCATACTATTTGTTTGATGGTTGTGTGTAGATTTTCCAAAATTCTCTCAAGATCCATACCCTTGCTTGAAAGTCTACAAAGTACTTCAAATATCATCGCCTTCCTCGACTTCGCGACTTTGGGGCACTGCTACACATCAAAATCATTCATTGCAATGATGGCTAGTGTCTTCATTATAAATATCACAAGTGTCGCATTGATCGTGAAGGCACGTAAAGTGTCGCAAACATCACAATAATCATATATTGGTCATCTCTAACAAAATTATGAATACACTTAAGACACCTCAAATGACTAGTCTTGAAGAAGAGAAATCAATTGACAAGGAGTACAAACCTTTAAACACTGAAAGAACCACTAAATATCAAATTTGAGGGAAAACTCCCTATGTAATCGGGCCAGGGAGTGCCAATGCTCCTTGGGATTCTTTGGGGGAGTGCTAAAACACTATGTGCCCCACTTTGGGGGAGCGCTACCTCTCGAAATTTAATTTTGGTTTGTTGAGACAAATCAGAGAGAATACCCTCAATTTCTAAAGGTGGTTGGATTTGAATAGAAGGTCAAGGCATGATCTTAGGGAAGATCCTCAACCCAAGGAGAGGAACTCTCAACTTATCCCAAAGATCTCTCAAATTATTAGGCCTCCAAGGTTATATAAGGAGTGTCTTCTCATGGTGAAAGGTACATAAAATATTGGAGATATGAAACCTATGATCCCATAGGTAATATACAATATATGGAGATTGAGAATTACACCAAACTTATGATCCCATAAGTGAGATGCCATTGAAGCATAATTGGTGTAGATTACTTGAGCAAAGGGGTTGGACAAGGAGAGATGGAAGAAGAAGTTGTTGCACCTTCATCAAAGGATTGTCAGTACTCTTCATTTGTTCTCATGAATACATATACATGATTGGCCTGTTTCTTTCAAGTTTCATGTTTGTTTCACATGAATTTGTCTTCAGCAGATTGATCTATGTTTGAGATAATCTCAGTGGAGTAGGAAGCCCATTGTATCTTTGTTTGTTCTACTGTGACCTATCAAGGAGCTCAAGGATTGAGTTCAACTTGAATTTATGAGGACAAACGGCCAATAAGGTACACATCTTTCTTTCTTCTCTTCATATATTAGCTTAATTAGATCTTAAAGGATGTCAAAGGTGTCCACGTTAAGAACTTTTTTGTCTTAGCCTTAGGAGTATAGAGACCAAGAGGGAATCCGCTTGTTCATAGGAGGATCTACATGTACAATGTGGAATCTCGAATGCTTAATGTTGGCCCGTGAATGATTTTTTTTAAAAAGGAATGGCGGTTCCATTCAAATCAAGGACCACGCCAATTTTGAATGATCGTTGGTAGAGCTTCTAGTGGACCGCTAAAATTAGTGGAGGAAAACCAATGTAATATATATATATATATATATATATATATATATATATATATATATATATATATATATATATATATATATATGTTTACCTAACTGCCAAAATAGAGTCTCATGAAGTTCAACCCCTCGAACGCTTCAAATAGTCCAACGCTTTCATAACTTTTCCCTAACCAATGCGCTTATCGGTGTTGCTTGGTATATCCATCATTGCCATTATTTAAAAAGTGAAAATCCACCTAGTGTTGGGGAGAGGCACTGCATCAGAGTGATCACCATGAGCATGGATTTCAGGACGTAAGACCGCATAATTGTAGGTACAAAGGGCATGGAAATTGAGACATAATTCCTCTTGGGCCTGGGAGTGCCAGAGTCAGATCGTGCATGGAGATAGTCATTTTTGGGCAATTCAACACCATGAATTCAGTGATGATGTCTATTTTCTGATCCGGCATTATTTATGCATCTTGGATTTCAGAATGAGGTATATTCATGGATTTGCCAAATTCTTTGTTGAGTTAATGAAAGAGCCTACCCATTGAGAGAGCAGGACCCAAAGACTTAGTCCACTATGGATAAACTCAGTGATCAAGTTTTTGTGTTTAGATATGATGCTTATCTCTCTTTTATTTTTCCCTTCTAATGGTGCACTTTAATTTATGCTCATTTAATACAATTCTTTTATAAGTCACGCATTAAAATATCCCAATCATGTTGGTATCATAGAAATTATCTTTGACTTGAATTTTGAGGTGAATGATTACTAGGGCCAAGCATAAATATGGTGAAGGAATTCTTAACACTTTCAATCCTGAATTTGGTCGTGGTATCCGGGTAAGGAAGAAAATGGTTGAAGAGGACAAGCTTGATGAACAACATCAAAACTTTCACATGGTATTTTATCACATGTCTAAAATGGTCAAGTGAATGTATTAAGATTATGAGAAGAGGATGAATAAAAAAAGGGAAGAAAAAGAAGCATTACGCAGATGATGATGCTTAGTAAAACCAAGGGGTTGAGGAGATCCTCCCAAGCTCCATATTCACCTCTCTCGAAGTTCTAGTTCTTTTTCCTCTAAGCATTCTCATCATTCCCATCACTCTATCCATAAAGCCTCTTTTAAGAAAACCATTATTAAAGTTCGATGTAAAATTTTCTTTACCTATGTTTTTAATGGAGATGATAACCCTAAAAATCTAGATAATTAGATCCCGCTATTGAAGTGTATTGTCGTGTCCAACATATTGATGAAGAGGAAGTTAAAGTGCAACCACTTCGCTGGTTGGAAGGCACCAATTTCATATGATGGGAGAGAAAACTGTGATTACAAGTAAGTGTTGTGTTTCCTTTTCCTCATGGTCGGAATTTACATCACCGGATAAGGAAGCAATTTTATCCATTAGGATATTTACATAAAGCAATGATGGAATGGCAAAAATTTAAGGCAAAGTAAAGGAAAAACTGCATAAAGTTTCATAGAAGAATTTAGGAAAAAAAATCTCTTGCATTGAACATTCCTTTGGATTCTTATGAAATGTTAATGAATTATATTGGCACACTTCACAATTATATTCGACATACTTTTCTATTGTTTAACCCCAATTGAAGTCTTGATGAAGTTTGTGTCCAAGCTACTCACCTTGAGAACAAGGGGAAACATACCAAGAAATCCCACAAAGAAACCTTCCAATTTCCCATTTAAGACTTTAAGAAGTTTAAAAGGAAGGTTGGACAAGAAGACCACTACAATGATGAGAGAAAAAGGAAAACCATATTTCACTCATTGCAAGAAGAGCTGTCATGATGAAGAACACTGTTGGAAACTCCAGATCCAAAAGAAACCAAAATAGTTATGTGGAAGTAGAGAGAAAGATCATTGCTACTGTACAACAAGATCTTGGTTCTAATTCTAGAGATGAAGGAAAGATCACATCAGTTGAAGTACAAGGTAAAGATTCTCTTCATGCTGGTTCTAGTTCCAATGATGAATCTCTATGTTGATGAACTGAAAGAGGAATGAGTTGTTTCCCAATATAAGAGTTGTATCTAAACATACCAAGATATATACATTATTTGATCCGGTGCCTGGCAAAATTAACATCCCAAGCACTTGTCAAGAAAATGGGTCTTGAAACAAACCACATCCAAAGCCTTATAATCTTGGTTGGGTATGTGATAAAAAAATTAATGTCACCAAAATGTGGTAGGACTAAATTTTATATATTGCTTCAAAATTGATTGATGAAGCACTTGATGTTGTACCAATTTGATATATGTGGTATAGTGTTGGGAAGTCCTTGTCTTTATGATAGAAAACAATCTTCTTTTGAAATGAGAAAAAATACCCACCCTCACTAATGGGGAGTGGAATATATTATTATAGCTCACATCATGAGGGTAAATACCACACTTGTTAGTGCAAGGAAAAAGAAAGACTCCATAAACACTAATAATATATATGTACTCATGGTCATTAGAGAGAAATATTTCGGGACATCCGATGCTTTCCAAGGTTGTGATCCATATCATAAAAAAAGAATTAATTGATATTTTTCTAAGTATGATGATATTTTTAGGAACCAGATGGATTACTCCCTAAGAGGGAAATCCAACATGAGATACATCTTCAACAGATTCTCCTCTTGCCTAATAATGTGGGCATGCATAGGATGTCACAGGGATATGATAGAGATCAAGAAGTAGGTAAGAGGCTTATTGGATCATAATACTGCTTCAGCTCATATCCTTTGGTTCTCCAATCGTGATAGGCGCTAAATAAGGATGGCACATGGCGGATGTGTGTCAATTACCGGGCTTTAATTAAAATCACGGTGAAAAATCAACATCCTCTTCCTCATATAGATGAATTACTTGATCAATTAAAATGGGTTAGTCTATTCTATTGTTGGATTTGTGCTGTGGATATCATCAAATCAAAGTTAACATGATGCATGAAAAACTACCTTTAAAACCAAACATGGATTGTTTGAGTGGTTAGTTATGCCATTTGGCTTTGTAATGCTCCAACAAATCCTCTATGCGCAGGATGAATGATGTATTCAGCCTTCTATAGATGAATTTTGATTGCATATTTAGACTACATTCTCTGTTTCTTTTAGTAAGACATGGATGAGCATGAGGCATGTAAAGCAAGTATTGATACTTTGCAAAGGAAAAGTTGTATGTAAAATTTCTAAATGTGAATTTGGCAAGATTGCACTTCAGATACTTAGGGTCATATATTGTAGGAGGAGGACAATTGAAAAATTGACCCTTCCAAAGTTGATGTAATTGTAAACTAGACTGAGCCAAAAAGTGTAACCAAAGTTTGATGTTTGTTAGGTGCAGTCCAGTATTGAGGAGATTCCTTTCAAACTTCTCCTTCATAGAAACCTCTACATGCCTTAACCGTGAAGAACACTTTCAATGGGAAGGAAAAGAAGCAAAAAAGATCTTTCGACACTTTGAAAGGTAAGATCAATACCGCACCAGTACTAGAACTGTCGAATCTTCAACATCCTTTGGAGATCAAGACAGATGCCAATGTATACCACATGGGTGCAAAGACTAATGCAATATCATAATCCTATTCATACCACCGAACTTTAACCAGTTGTTGTTAACTATTATCCTACATATGATAAAGAGTTGTATGTATTAGTCCAAAGCGTAAAGAAATGAAGCACTAGTTATTAGGGAAGGAAACCATTATACATACAGATCACCAACCCTTACAATATATTCAAGCACAAACTAAATTGCAACAATATTGACACCTGGCTGTGTGGATGGGTTTTTATAACAGCTTCACTTGGTAATCATGCAAAAGGGTACAAGTAACAAGGTAGATGATATAATTTTCTAGACCTCCTATTGTTTCTTATATTTTGAAGAATACTTATTTATATCCTTACTCTATAGCTATATAGAACAATATGCCATCGACGAATATTTTAAAGAAGTATTGCATGTGAAGCTAACCCATGGTGCACAGTAGAGAACTATTGTTTGCTGGGAAATTTACTTTACCATCTTGGAAAGCTATGTATTCAATGAAGTGAATGAGTCCATGTAAAATGAGAAGATGATAATTATCTTGTGTCTCAAGTATTTTGGGTAGGGAAAACTATGGCTCATCTGCAAAGGTTTGTTACCGCCCTCAAAATGAAAGAAATTGTAACTAACATGTAAAGTGGTGTGTGACGGTTCTACTTGTAAGCTCACTAATAGAAATTTGGGGCTATACTCACCATTTCCTGCTCCATCCCATCCATGGAAATTATCTCCATCTATTTTTGTAGGGGGTTTACCCATGAATAAAGGGGTTCAAGTGATTATTTTGTATGTTTTTATGGATAGGTTCAGAAAGATGTGTATCTTGATGCCTTGTAAAATCAGATCACTGCCGAGTAGATTGCTAATCTCTTCTTTCAACATTTTTTGGTTCACTTTGGATTACCCACACCCATCATCTCATATCAAGATACTCAATTCCCTAGGGACTTTTGGACTAGCTTGAGGAGAATGATGGACACCAAATTGAATAGGAAGACTACTTTCCATCCACAGATCGATGGACGTAGGTATGGGATGAACACATACCCTATGTACAACATGTGTACTACCGAGATTTACATTAATCCACCCGTGAGTTCACCTTTGAGACATGTTTTGTTTACCTACCAAAGGTTCCTTTGGACTGATGTAAATGCAGAGAGATGTCGATGTAAATGAAGAACTAACAAAGGACATATCCCACAAATTCATCCAGAGGATATAACAGGTACACCAAGCAGTCGGGGAACAATTAGAGAAGAGTTAAGAACAATATAAATCTCGGCATAAAAAGCATAGGGTTGATCACTAGTTACAAAGTTGGAGACCGGGCATGGCTTCACATCAACAAGGAGAGATTACAGAAGGAAAGAAACTCAAGCCCAATCATTATGGACCCTTCACTATCATAGAGAAAAGGTAATTAATTCTTTTCGTCTGGATATTCCGCCCTATATGAAGATTTACTTAGTTGTGAACGTTGAAAATTTGAAACTTTTGAGCCTCCCATGATCATGGATCAAGATGAGGAAGTTTCCATACCATCGGGCCTGATGATTTTTCACCCGAAAGTAATTTGATGATGCTTTATAGGAAGATATAATCTTGGACAGGAGGACAAGGAATTCACATGTGGGTGATGTTGATTATCTTGAGTAGGATTAAAAGGCACCCATCCAAGCAAAGAAAAGTGGAATGAGAAGGACAAAGTGGGGAATCTTCCCTCACTTACCAGTTTGATGGAAACTTTGGTGGTCCAAAAATATCTCGGATCTAAAGATCTAGAGAAGGATAAGAATAACTCATAACTCACAAAGGCAACTCAAAACGCTCATAATGGCTCCAACAGACAAAGAAAGGGAAAACTTCCGTGTCTCTAAAACTCCAAGAAAACAACATGATCAATAAGAGCACCGCCGCAGTTTCTCTTAACAATGAAAATGGTCTTCATCAAACGTAATTATGGTTGTTGGATTAATTATTATTGTCATTGATATCAACTCGACGAAAGTAACGATAGCAAATTACTTGTGAGCACAAAGGTTTGGATAATGTACACAATTTTGTTTAGTGGATAATGGTATTAGTTTTGATATACTTGCAGTGTAAGACTATAATAGATGGATAGTACATGTCATTCCATTTCGTGGAGTGAACATCAAGCATAACTCCTCATGGTTAAAGAGTTATGGCCATGTGAAGTTGGAGAACCCTCATGAGTCATCTAGGAAGCCCCAAAGGTCAAAGTAGCCTCAAAGTGTTTGGTAAAAGAAATTATTTAAATAATGAAGTAATGGAGAACTCCATAAAATAAGGGAAAGTGGGTTAAGATGGTTAGAAGGTAACCCCTGAGGAAGCTACATAAAAGTATAAATAAGAGACAAGGGTCCGCTCATTCAAATCACACTTCAATATCTATTTTGTGAAAGATTATTTGATATGTATTATTGATAAAGAAAAATTGCAAATAGAAAAGTGTGGCAGAAAAAGTGGCAGAAAAAAATCGCTACGTAAAAGTGCCATAGAAAAATCGCGTAAAAGTGCTGCTAAAAGTGTGAAAAAATCACGGCAGAAAAAATGCGGTAACAACATGGTTGGGGTCTATTTATGAGAGATATGGCACATCTTGTTTGAGGTATTGTTTGTGAGCTAGGGTTTATCTTTTGAGATGGTATTGAATGTTCAACATTGCTGCATATATCATATTTGTTGAGGGATACAATTGGCATTTTGTTGTTGGTATTTGGCATATGGGTATTGGTCTTTGGTTGTGATGTGTTGCTGAAGTTGTTGGTTTTAGCTTGAGGCTACATAACAAAGAGTTTCGACACATGGTTTTATGTAAGGTTTATGGTATTTGGTTTATGGATAGAGTGATGATTTTTTTATGGTTATATTGGTGTATGTATTTGTATATGGTTGAGGTACATGTTAAGTGGGCCATGGTTGAGACAAGTAGTTGATGAGTTGGAAACATACATGAGGTGTACAGTTGATGATGTTGGTACATCTTGATGAGTCATAGTTGATGCATGGTACATGTTTGGTTCATGGTATGGTACGTTGTTTGGTGCGTTATTTGGTATAGATTGTTATAGGTTATTGGTATAGGTTGACAAAGGGAAGTGGTTGATTCGACAATGACATGTTGCCTACATTTGGCATCTATATTTCAAGGAAGTTGGACGAGGCAAGCACATGTGGTTGTAGCCGGCTCGACAGTCAAGAACATAGGGTTGTAGTCTCCTTCCGTTGTAGCCAGAGAATTGAGAGTTGGAGCTTCCTCGTGTTGTAGCCGAGAAACTAGGGGGTTGGAGCCCTTCAAATTGGTACTGGAAAAGGAATTTTGTGCTCTAATGAATGTAATTCTTAAGGACATATAAGAAAATAATTATGAGGTTTTCTCCCATTTTGGTTTCAACGTGAAACACGGTAATCGCGGTATGTGTATGATTGCTCATTTGTTCATTGTTTATTTACTCGGCAACTATTGGATGATAATGCTACTGATATAACACTAAATTTTATGGTTGAAAGGATTGATTTATTACCGATTCACCCTCCTAGTAATCCAATGATTGGTTTCAAAGCAAGTTCCTTCAAAATTAGTTTAACCACCGAAAAGGTAGATCATGGAGAGAAACATGTATAAAAATGGAATACCACAGCTTGATGGACAAAAGTATGCATTTTGGAGCAGTAAGGATGAAAACATATATACATGTACATGGATTTGAAATTGGCACCGTTGTAGATGGGTACAAAGAACCAACATTTTCACCAACAAATGAAAGAGTAATAAAACTTGGGCAAAATAATTCCAAAGCCACAAATGCACTCAATGGTTTTTGTGAATCATTATACACCAAAGTTATACATTGTAAATCACAAGAGATTTGGGACAAAGCTCAAAATATTTATGAAGCATATTCAAAAGTCAAAGCAACAAAACTTCAAACTACAAAGTGGGTCGGCTCTAAATAACCAAAGATGAAGGAAGATGAGAATATTGCAGCTTATTTATGACGAGTCGATGAAACGGTAAATGAAATCATAGGATTGGGAGAAGAAATTAAAGAATCTATAATTGTTCAAAAGGTACTAAGATCTCTTCCTATGAGATTTGATCCTAAGATATCAACACTAGAAGAAAGAGCCGATCTAGACTCAATAAGCATGGACAACTACATGGAATCTTCACATCATATGAAATGAGAAATGAATAGGAAAATCTAGATATAAAAGAAGAAGCTTTCAAAGCATCCAAAAGGTCAAAGCAAAAGGAAAAATAGCATAGCAACAACAGTGACATCTTGGAAGATGATGAAGAAATGACCAACTTTGTCAAACGATTGAAAAAATAAACCAACAACAAATATAAAGGTAAGTTTCCATTGATTTGTTTTAGTTGTGATGGTATTGGTCATTTTGCTATCAAATGTCCTCATAAGAAAAATAAGAGGAATGATGAAGATTACTCAAATAGCAAACAGACATATAAAGGAAAAATAACCACAAAGAAATCTTTCAAGAAAAACTTATGCACCAAAGAAGACATCTCCTCATCAGATGAAGATGAAGTCAGTGATAGTGAAACAGAAAGATTTCTATTCATGGCAGTAGAAGAATCTGATAAAGAAGACACCAAAGAACAATATGAAGAGACATAAGTTGACTACTAAGAAGAATTGTTGTGTGCCATAGAATTTGTAAGAAAAGAAAGGAAGAAAAACAAGAAGATACAAGGAGAACTAGACAATAAAGAAGACACTCAAGAACTAGAAGAAATGATCACAAATTTGAAGCTTCAAATAGAAGAAGATAAAAGAATTGAAGAATTACTCAAATAACAACTAGAATATAGAGACAGGATCATTGGAAATTTGGAAGCAGAGATTGTCACACTAAGAAAGGATATTCAAGAGAAAAATATGCAGAACGTCTCGAAAGTTTTGGATAACATTATCAACAGTCAAAATCATCATCATGACAAGTCCGAACTTTGATACAATCAGACAGAAAAGGGATCAAGCTCCAAAACAACAGAACAAGAAACATATCCAAAAAGATACGCAGAAACAATCAGAGGGGATATGAATATTACATGGACACTCCTCCACCGAGAAGATTCAGATTTCAGAATCAACGACCGACAGATAAACCTAAGGAAGAAGAAGGATTCAGAAGAGCAACTCATTTCAGAATATCTTCAACTCCTAGGTATCAAACTATCTTTTTTGGTTTATGTTATGCATGTAACAATTTTGGACATAAATCTATGAATTGCAGAGCTAACAACAAGAACATAAAAAACTTTGAAAGTCATACCCAAAAGGGTTATCTAAGAAGGCCCAGTGAAACACAAAGAAGAAGTTACAACATGTTTGAATCATTAAGCACTTAAGCGGAATGATACAAGTGCAACAAATTTGGACACATGTCCAAAGATTGTAGAATGACAGTTCCTCCTAGAGAACCACAACAAAACTACAATAGTCACAGACAGGAACCTCAGAAGATAACATGGATAAGAAGGCAGAATCAATATAGAAATGAAGAATGAACACTCGCTCTACAAGCTAAGCAAAAGAAACGTGGTTGGTATGTTGACAATGGTTGTTCAAAACACATGACAGATGATAAAGATAGGTTTCTTACATTAAGAAAGGAAAGAGATGGATCAGTCTCCTTCGGAAATGATGATTCAGCTAAAATCATTGGAAAATGCATAGTCAGAATTGGAAACAAGAATACCAAGGTAAAAAATGTTCTACTAGTATAATATATGAAATATAGTCTTCTAATTGTGAGTCAAATGTGTGACCAAGGTAATAAATTTAATTTCTATTCACAAAAGTGCGAGATAAGAAAATAAGGTTCATGAAAATTGATTGCAACAGCTGCAAGAACTTCAAGCAACATATATGTATTAACTGAAATTGGAACTGAAAAGTGTTGTTTAGGAAAGGAAGATGAAATTTGGTTATGGAACATAATAATGGGTCACATACGCTTTGATAACCTTGTCAAAGTTAGCAAAAAGGAAGCAGTTAGAGAAATGCCCCAAATTACGAAACCAACCAACACTTTATGCAAGCATTGTCAACAAGGAAATCAAACAAAGACCAGGTTTAAATCAAAGGAATATTCAATGACAAGACCACTGGAAATTATGCATACTGATCTAGTTGGACCAACTACAACAAAGGGTTTAAAAGGTTATAAATACTTTATGTTATTAGTTGATGATTATGCAAGAATGACTGTAGTTTTATTTCTCAGGAATAAGTCAGAAGCTTTTGAAAATTTCAAGGTATACAAAGAAATGGTTGAAAATGAAATGGATTCAAAAATCAAATGTTTGAGATCTGATAATGGAGGAGAGTTCGAACTTATGGACTACTGCAACATGCATGGAATAAAAAGGAAATTTTCCGTTGTTAGAACACCTCAACATAATGGAATTGTTGAAAGAAAGAACAAGACAATACAAGAAATGGCTCAAACAATGTTAATGGATTCCAAATTGACAGATATCTTTTGGACACATGTAGTGCATACAATGGTTCACATTCAAAATAGAGTAATGCTCATAAACAACACTGACAAAACTCCCTACGAGATATTGAAAGGAAGACCAACAAATGTGAAGCACTTCAAATTATTTGGAAGCAAATGCTACATCAAAAGAGAAGATGGCAGAATGAGAAAGTTTGACTCTCGTGTGGACAAAGGAGTACTTTTTGGTTACTCAAGTACAAGGAAATCATAAAAATGTTACAATCTGAGGTTGAACAAAGTTGTGGAAAGCATCAATGTAACAATTGATGAAATAGGTGGATGAGAATTAAAGGAAGAAGAAAATGAATCAATGGAACAACTTTACGAAGAAGAAGTAGAAGATGAAGAATAAGTAGAAGGGGAAGATGAAAAGGATCAGACATAAGTAGAAGAGAAATTTCATCAAGTTCCTCCAAAGACACCTAGAAAATGAGTACAGAAGAATCATCCTTCAGATCATATTATCATAAACAAAGATGCAGGAGTTGAGACTAGAAGAAGAATCTGTTCACCAGAACAAACGCACCTAGCACTCTCATCTACGATTGAACCAAACAGTTTTGAAGACACCAACAAGGATGAATTTTTCAATAAGGCCATGGATGAAGAATTAGATTAAATGGAGAAGAATGAAACTTGGTAATTGGTTCCAAGACCAAAGAATAAGAATGTGATTGGCACAAAGTGGGTATTCATAAATAAATTGAATGAATATGGACATAGGTTACAAGGAACAAATATAGATTTGTATGTAAATGATACACACAGGTTGAAGGAATCAACTTTGAAGAGACATTTTTCCTAGTTGCCAGAATGGAAGTAATCCGATTGATTTGAGCTTATGCTTGCTCCAGGAATATTAAAGTATATCAGATGGACATAAAATTATCTTTTCTGAATGGGAAACTTGAAGAAGAAGTCTACATTGAACAACCAGAAGGATTTCGGTTGTCAGAGAACATAGATTATGTGTGTAAATTGAAGAAGGCCTTGTATGGTCTAAAACAAGATCCTAGAGCATGGTACTCTAGACTGGATAAATATATACAACAAGTAGGTTTCAAAAAAGGAAGTGCAGACAAAAACCTCTACATCAAGGTAACTCAAGATAATATTTTATTAATTGAAGTTTATGCTGATGATATTATTTTTGGAAGCAATGATGACAGGTTAAGACAAAACTTTGCAAAGGATATGCATAATGAATTTGAAATGTCATTACTCGGAGAACTATCCTTTTTTTTGGGTCTTTAGATATGTCAAAGCAACAAAGGAATTTTTATTTCTCAAACTATGTATATCAGAGAAATGCTAAAGAGGTTTGAAATGGAAGATTGCAAACCAGTTACCACTCCTATGAAAACCAATTACAAGTTGAGAAAATACGATGATTCAAATCCTACAGAGCAAAGGAAATACATGTCAATGATTGGCAACTTACTATATGTGACAACATCCAAACCAGATGTAATGTAGGCAGTTGGACAAGTAGCATGATTTCAAGCAGCACCAAAGGAAACACATGTCGTAGCAGTGAAGAGGATTTTCATATATCTCAAAGGAACATAAGAGTTTGGATTATGGTATCCAAAAGCAAAGGATATATCACTTATTTCCTACACAGATGCAGATTGGGCAGGTTGCATTGATGACCGACGAAGCACCAGTGGAGAAACGTTCTATTTGGGTGAGTGTTTAGTATCATGGACAAGAAAGAAACAATCATCAATATCCTTATCTACAACCGAGGCTGAGTATATTGCATAAACAATATGTTGGACACAAGTTCTATGGATGAAACAAACTCTAACAGATATACAGGTTGAATATGATGATCCCATTCCAATCTATTTTGATAATACAAGCACCATCAGTATCTCAAAGAACCCAATGATTCACTCCAAGACGAAGCACATTCCAATCAAGTATCACTTTCTACGGGAACAAGTTTCAAAGAAGAACATAAGAGTTGAATATGCGAGCACAAAAGAATAAGTGGTATACATATTTACAAAACTGCTTCCATAGGAAGCCTTTGAGTATCTTTGCCCGAGACTCAGAGTAATTTCTACTCCAAAATGAATGCTTTTGAATGCTTATCTTATATGTCTTAGATTTACACAAGAAAGCACCATAAAGAGGACAATTTAGGTCAAGAGATCAATTTCAGGAAGAGTTTAGTCATGAGGAGTATCCCCATGGATAGTTCAGTTAGGGGTAGTAGCCCCAAATGGAAATATACATTTTCCATTGATGACAAAGGGGGAGATATTTATCAGATGCAAAGCACATAGGCATGGTTCCAGGGGGAGCGATGGTCACATGGGGAGCACGAGTGATATGACTTCGGTGTTGCATGACATGGCTTCAATATTTCATAAGAGTGTTGCCATAATTGCCAAAGGGGGATATTGTTGATTAATTGGGTCGGTTTTCATTGATGTCAACCCATGAAGAAAGCCCAATAACGAATTCCAGTAGCACAAAGGTTTGGGTAATGGACCCAATTTTGATTGATGGATAATGGTATGAGTTTTTATATATTTGTAGGTTAGAATATTTTAGATGGATAGTACATGTCATGCCATTTCCGGTGTTATGTGGAATGTCACATAACTCCTCACGGTTAAAGAGTTATGGCCATGTGAAGTTGGAGAACCCTCATGAGTCATTTAGAAGCCCCAAAAGGTCAAAGTAGTCAAAGTGTTTGAAAAATAAATTATTTAAATAATAAAGTTAATGGAGAACTCCCTAAAATAAGGAAAGTGGGTTAATTGGTCAGAAGGTAACCTCTTGAGGAAGCTACATAAAAGTATAAATAAGAGACAAGGGTCTATCATTCAAATCACACTTGAATATCATTGAGTATCTATTTTTGTGAAAGGTTATTTGGGAAGGTATTATTGATAGATAAAAATTGCAGCTAAAAAAGTGTGGAAAGAAAAATGCGACAGGAAAAGTGCGGCAGAAAAATCACGGTAGAATAAGTGCAGCAGAAAAATCACAGAAGAAAAATCGCGGCAGAAAAATCGCGGTAGCAATATGGTTGGGGTCTATTTATGAGAGATACACACATTTTCTTTGAGGTATGGTTTGTGAGAAAGGGTTTATCTCTTGAGATGGTATTGGATGTTTAATATTGCTGGATATATCAGATTTGTTGAGGGATACAGTTGATATTTTATTGTTGGTATTTGGCATATGGGTATTGGTCTTTTGGTTGTGATGTGTTGTTGAAGTTGTTGGTTTAGCTTGAGGCTACATAACAGTGAGGTTGTGGCACATGGTTTGATGTAAGGGTTTATGGTATTTGTTTTATGGATAG
>SNQJ01S0188221.1:0-18367 GCA_010110895.2 Picea sitchensis | reverse complement strand
AGGAAGCCTCCCTTGTGTTGGATTTATCCTTCACTAAAATGAGGGGGGCATCTATTAAGGTGACAGTGATAGTTGTTCCCAGTTGTGTCTCACACTTGGTGTTTAGGTTGGGATTTTCCCAAACTATAATCTGTATGATAACAGGTCTATTGGCTCCCGGAACTTTAACTCCGTGCACTCTATTTCAATCTTTTGATATCCAGTATGGAACCATCTCTCTCCATGTTTTAACCACTGGGTCCATTGGCATACTGGGTGTTGGGCCCTCGAAACTTTAACATTTCAATCTTTCTCTGCAATCATCTGATATGCGATATATTACCCGGGCCATTGTATTGATGTCGCTCTCTTATGGAAACCAATGTGGTACTAACGTGGACTCTCTTTGATCTGGAATTATTCTCACTGGACATGTGGCGTTGATGTGGCATCTAAGCTCTCCCACCAGTTATCGAGCCCCCGAGGCTTCAACGTTGCACTAAAATTGGACCATCATGTCGATATCCAATATGGTAATATCGGATCACTAGGACCACCGAGCCACCGGGTATTAGGCTATCGAGCCCCAAGAAACTTTAAGGATGCATTTCAAGTTGTTACTCTAATATGTCAATATCAGATATATTGGGCCCCACAACTAAAAGGTAATTTTGTGCACAGGGTTTCGTGGCTTGTCTGTTTTCATTCAAGCTATATAAAATTGGTTTTCCAATACAAACCCTTCGAAATCAATTCTTCTTATGCATGTGGGATATTTTCTTT
Organism: Picea sitchensis; assembly: GCA_010110895.2. Lineage (NCBI taxonomy): Eukaryota > Viridiplantae > Streptophyta > Pinopsida > Pinales > Pinaceae > Picea > Picea sitchensis. The sequence goes on along the minus strand of SNQJ01S0188221.1, from coordinate 17,605 downwards.
TTTGTTATTTACTCCTCTATGCCCTCATACTTCAACTCCATCTCCTTCATTGTTGCTCAGACCTGCAAATGGGATCAACTTGTACATCTTCCAGCTGCACAACTTCTCCTTATCCCTGTGTAACCCAAATTCACTTGGATCAATTGTTCATTTTCGTCGTTCCTTCAATGCATGCTCAGCACCTCCTCTACATCCTTGGACCTTTGTTTTCACTTCAATGGGGTTGTCTTGTTCATCTTCGGATTGAATATTCATATGTAGTCCTCTTTCCTTCATAACTCAGGGTAAATATCTACCTTTGATATCAATGACAACACAATTTCCAACAATACTAGCCAGGAAAAATATCGGAGTGTTTCCCCTCATTTTGAGGATGGTACCTAGGATAACCCCTAGAATATTCAAGGAAAAAGGTTGGTCAACAACAGGGCTTCAATCCATTACAACAATATAATTGTTAAGAGCTCAACATGTCACTTGCAGTAATTGAACCTAGGTGGGGAGGACAATAATCATTCCTCTCAATCACCTGAGCTAAACCCAATTGACAAGAATTGAGAAACAATATACCAATAGTTTCAAAATTTGGAAATGTTGTATCGATCATTTTGGATGGTATTTACATCGTTTTGTTCGAGGCTATTGGATGTTTCATTGGACATTTTGGTTGCCAAAATGATGAAAAAAAAAATATGAATTCTAATATACTATTTTTTTAGAAATCAAGTTAATAAAAGGCTTGATCTTCTATTAATGACTTCAATCTTTTTGAGTTTTATTTATAAATTAGAAATTCAGGAACGATATTTTTGAAATTTTTGTTTCTTAGTTTTTTAGATTTTTTTATTTTTTTCAAGGAAATTATCATATGGAAATTGAAGGAATACTTACCTCCATTCTTGGTTGGCATCCCTCATAAACCCTATAGAAAATATTAGTGCACCTTAACATGGGGGACACAAACTAGGCCCTTGTCACTGTTGAACTAGTCAAATGTCATCAACATTGGAAAAAACTAGTTTAGTTAACCCTTTGGGATTGTGTGTGTGTGTATGTGATTCTAGCTCGAGTACTCGAGAGGAGTGTTATCTTCTCCATGAGAGATAAATTACCACAAGTGACAATGCAGTTTTTAACAAGTATGTTGTTGTATTGGATTTGAGTCTTAAATAATCCAGTTTGTCTTGGGTACCATCCTCGGAATGAGGGGAAGTGCTTAAAGTGGATATGATCTACATTTAATATTATGTTGAAAATTTTAATATAATATAAATTAGCGTTGGATGCTTCAATTGTTTTTCTACTGTATATGAACCTCTCATTGATTTTTAATTAACAAAAACCTCAGCCACTAAGAGAAAACTATGTTGTTGTAAGTAAATTAGAAAAGATTTTCACAAATTTTCAGTCTTGAACCTATTGGTGCTTTCTATAATCAAAGAGAATGTAGCATCTCTATGTGTAACAATAACAATAAATTTTGAACTATAATCATGGAAAATGTTACATTTGTAGGTTGATTTGAAATGGACCATTATATAATGTCATATGTTGATACTTTATGGGTGGAAAAATTGGAAAAATTTGTTAGCAAGGCCCATTTTAGTGGTGGGCCCTAGTTTCGAAATTTGGGGTCTAGAAATTTCCAGAGCAAGGAATCAAATTGCATTTTTGGGGGTCAAAACTTGCAAGTAGATCTCACAGCCCCTCGACATTATTCTACATTCCAAGACCTTTTCAACAATGCAAAAATCACATCAACTGGATCTTGTATGTGGAAGTGAAGTTATGTATCTCGTAAGTTGACCCGCCTTGTTGACCACCATGGTACTGAGTGGATGCCATGTCAACCCCCATTACTCACACGTGTGAGGCTAGTGATGTGTGGACTTCCAATAATATTTTAGAAGGTCCAAAACCTTAACACTAATTGAGGGTTGAGGATACAAAAACCTTAACCCTAGATAATTGTCAAATTATGTTAAATACTAGGTTGTTAAAAAAAGAAAGGGGGTTCCATTGTTTTAGCGTTGTACTTGTTCCATAGTTGAGAAAAGCATTTAAGAGTGGAATTTGAGAGCATAATAGAGTAGGAGCAAGATTTTGTAGCAGCCATTTAGGCCACTATGTCAAAGGAAACTCTATAGTCAGTGCCTCTTTCTTTGTACTTGCATTTCAAAATGGAAGAAAAGAGAGCAAAGCATAGGCCTCACCTTCTAGTTGGGTTTTCTCCCATGTTGAGTTTCCTAGGATACATTTTGTGTTCAATTGTGTGGATGGTGTGTTCATTTGTTTGTCCTTTCATTTTTACATTTTAGTTATTTCATAAATTTGAGCAATAAGCTAGTTTTAACAAATCTAAAATCTATGGAAATAAACATGCATAATAAAATATTTCAGCATAATACGAGATCTATTGTGATGAACTATTCTAGCAAAATATCCACCTCAATTTATCGATCATATTGGTATCAAAATAACATTCTTTGGGTTATTTGTGTGAAGTTGTAGGATCCGGGAATTCACTTAAGAAGGAAGTTGTAGAACCCTATCCATTGAAAATGAATCTAGTCATAACAACCATTGGGATGTAGCAGAAGTGATTTGCAAGATTGGAAGAGAAAGTCATCGATATCTCTCACAACATGGCTTTCCTCATGGCATCTCTAGCGAACAAGTTCGATAATTTCAAGGAGGTTGGTGGTTCTAACTTAGAAGTCAAATCAGATGAGAAACCAAGAGATAGTGAAGACCTAGAAAAGGAGTCAAAAAAGAAGCTTGAGAAAGAGCAATCAAGTTCCAATACCATCACTTCTTCACAACCTATATTCAAAATGGAACCCAAAGTGGACATGAAGCCCTATCAAGGTGAGAACAATGTTGTTACGTTGAATAATTGGTTGCAATAGTTATAAGTGTGTTTCGGTGTCCATAATATAGATAAAGAGTAAAAAAATATGTTTTCCCAACTAAAACTAGAGGGCCATACACTAACTTGTTGGGAAATCCACATAGAGACACTTAGGTTGGAGGGTGATCCACCAACAACTAAATGGGAGGTGTTGAAAACCCTCATCAAACCCCAACTCTACCCTATTTGGTATGTAGAGGACTAATCCAAAGAATCGTAAGAAGGATGCCAAGCAGAATAACTTGTTGGGTATGGATTTATGCAACCAAGTAGAGAGAAGCTCGGGTGTGGATTAAAATATTTTGTGCAGAAAGAGGTGAATATGAGTAGCCTTCATCCCAAAGAGGAGAAGGAGATGACAAAACTCTTCCACATTAATATCGAGGTCAAAACGATCAAGGTAGAGGCTCTATTCAATTCTGGTTCACAAAACAATATCATAGTAGTTGATTTGGTCAACAAGATTGGGTTGGAGGTTCATTATCATCCAAGCCCATATCCATTCAGATGGGTGAATAATGATGCAGATATCAAAGTCACTAAATAGTGAAAGATCAAGTTTGGTACAAGTGTGGATTTTATTCGTGAAGAGGAGTTAGATATAGTAACCCTTGACGTGTGTGGTGTAGTGTTTGGATGCCCCTACATGTATATGAGGGATGGGATCTTCATGTAGAGAAAAAACCTATACCACTCGATCAAGGATGAAAATTCTTACATCATCAATGCATGCAAAGTCAAATCAAATATTTTTTTGGTAAGTGCCAACCAAGCCAAAAAGTTGATCATTTCTAGTAAGAAGTATGTATTTCTTTCCTTAAGAGAGTCTCAGCCAAGGGAGGGATTGGTAAGAATAAAAGCATCCCTGAAGGGATATACCAAAGAGAAGAAACAATAGTTGGAGAATTTTTCCACGTGTACAAAGGAGTGTTCTAGGAGCCTAAAATGTTTCCACCTAAGAGGAAAGTGGAGCATGAGATACAATCGGTGTTTGACTCCCTACTACCAAATATTGGATTGTATAAACAATATGTTCTAGAAGCATACAAAGTGAATAGTTGTAGCAACTATTGGATAAAGGATTGATTCAACAAAGAACATCATCTTGTGGGTCACCTATCATCATAGTACCTAAGAAGGATGGGACTTGACAAATGTGTATTGACTACAGATCTTTGAACAAGATCACATTCAAAACTCAATACCCTCTACCCAGGATCAATGATTTTTGTAAATAGTTGTAGCATTCCAAGTACTTCACCAAGTTGGGTCTAAAATTGGGATACCACCGGGTATTTTTTAAAGAACAAAATACATATAATACCATCTTCAAGACAATGCAAGGTTTGTATGAATGGTTCATCATGCTCTTTGGTTTATGCAATGTACTAGTTACATTTATGTGATTTATGAATGATGTATTGTGACCCTATTTAGATTCATTTGTAATAGTGTATTTGGATGACATATTGGTTTATATATTTACTTATGAAGAGCACATATTGTATATTATGCAGGGGTTGGAGACTATGAAAAAGTATCGGCGTATGGCCAACTTAAAGAAATGTGAGTTTTCTTAACAATCATTGGTGTAATTAGGGTATGTGATTAGTGGAGGGGAACTCAAGATAGATCCTGCGAAGATGAAGGCCATCATCAAGTGGCCAGTTCCTACTAATTTCTCAAATTTAGGAGCTTTGTTGGGGAACGCGGTACCTATGGAAGTTCATGGCATCATTTTCAGTACTAGTTTCACCCCTCCATGCCATAACAAAGAGTGGTAAGAGTTTCTAGTTAGGAAAGAATCAACATAAATATTTTGATGCACTAAAATGGAATATTAGTGAAGCAACAGTGCTTGGATTGACTAACTTGCAAAAGACTTTCGAATTGGAGACAAATGTGAGTGGATATTCTATGGGAGTGGTCTTGATGCAGGGAGGTAAGTTGGTATGCTATAATTCTGAGATGTTTAAGGGGGAGTCCAAATCTACCCTACATATGATAAGGAACTCCATGCTCTGGTCCAAGTTGTTAAGAAATGGAAGCACTATGAGATAGAAAAAAAAAAACCTTATCCACACTTGTCACTGGCCATTGTAATATTTACATGTTTTTAGTAACCTTCAACAAACCAGACATTACAAGTGGTTAGGGTTTTGAAAAAATTTCATCTAGTCATCAAATATAAGAAGAGAAACACTAATAAGTTGGTATACATGATTTCAAAGTCACCCATATCCAATATTACAACTTTGGGAACTCTTATGCACATGGAACCTTTTTACCCATGATGCATACAAATAGGTTTATATACAATATGAAGACTTTCAAGAGGTGATTCAGTAGCTACAAGGCCAAATTCATGTAGAAGAATATGCCGGTAAGGTTGATTGTCATCTCCAGAATGGGTTGGTCTACAAGTTAGACAAGCTCTATGTCCCCGAAGGTGAAAGATTGTAGATTATCATAGAGGTTCACACCTCCAATATTGCATGACATTTTGATATTGGGAAGATAATTGCCAACTTACAAGGGTATGTGTATTGTCCCAAAATGCAAGAATATGTAGCTCTATATATTAAAGAGTGTGTACTTTGTTGTACCAACAAGCCCAGTAATAGAAAGAAAAATTTATACCATCCCTTACGTGTACCCACTCGACTTTGGGAAATCATTTACATGGGTTTTATGGGTGGTTTCCCAACAACAAGGAAGGGACATGACCATCTGTGGTATTTATAGGTTTAACAAGATGTGGATCCTTATGCTTTGTAAAAAGACCATTAAAGGACAAGAAATCGTAAACATGTTCTTTGAACAAGTCTAGGTGCACTTTAGGATACCAAGGACCATCATCTCAACTAGGGATATTGGATTTCTTAATCCCTTTTGGACTACACTTTAGGATAATATGGACACCAAGTTAAGAAAATATACACCATTCCATCCATAGACAAATGAGCAGACAAAATTAGTCGACAAGGATTTGGTTCAAATTTTGTGGGGTTACAATTAGAAGCATTTGAAGACCTGAGATGAAAATGTAATTTACATTCAACACGCTTACAAGAGAGAAGTCCATACTTATACTAGTAAATCCCATTTCAAAACTTGATTTGGGCATTTTTCATTGATCTGTAAATTGTCGTTGATATTCCACTAGAACAATTTGTCACAGCAGATATGATAAATAAAACTAAAATTTACAATATGAACGTTAAATTCCTTTAGATTCCAAAATCTTTAGTTACTGGATTTTTTCTTATGCATGAAATAGATAAAATACGGAAAATAGAGAACAATAAAATACAACCACACACCATCCACAAAATAACACAAAGGTTTGCTCTGGGAAACATTTACTAGAGAAAACTCAACCAGAAGATGTGGTCGCTCTGCTCTATTTTCTCTGGTATGGAAATAATGTAAGTACAAAAGAGAATGAACTCTCTACATAGTTTCTTGAGACAGGTGGCCTATTAGGCTACTACAGAACATTAACCCCCTCTTTTATTCTCTTTTTGAACCCCATACGTCTCTTTTCTTTCATTCTTCCACACTTAAAATGTATTCTTCTAAGTTTGTTTCGGTCCCACAAGAATTTTGTGTCGTACAATATGCACTTCTCTTTTCCATTGCCTACATACTCTACTATACTTAGTCAATTTTCTCCACCGCGGGTTCGCGGGCTGGAATTTTCTTCTTTATACCTTCGTTATCATCAAAATGCACCTTTTCTTCTGTGATAAACAAATTGCACGACACTTAGAATATTGCATGCTTGTCTCACCAGGGGTTCATGGGTCCCCGAGTATTTTCCTCTTTTATCACCTTTCAAGTCCGACCGATCACGATACTTAGTCCTTTTTTTATTGTTTTCCTTTATCACCACGAGTTCACGGGTTGGTAGACTTGCAGGTTCACCTTAATTTTTCTCTCATTCCTGTCCCCACCATGCCTTGATGTTCTTCTTTGTGATTTTCTCGAGATACATTAAATGATAATATACGAATGACAACTACTTTGCAGATTAGGAAAAGGTCATTATTAATGGCAGAAATATCTAGAGAATTTCATTCAATTTGCATTAAGTTCTTCCTTGGGAAAAGATTAAATTCTTATGATTGGGACAAAAGCCTCATTTACAAGTAATTTCTAAGTAATTTCGCAAACAATTTGTCAACTTCATGGTTGTAGTAAGACTACAGTTCTGTGGAGACACAATGAACATATTTGGGCGGGAAGATCAAAATTTCCAGTGGTCATGATCATACTGGTATTACTCTACTCTACCTCTACTTCAAAGATATGAGAATATAATGTGGGCGTCTGGAATTTCTCTTGTTGGATGCACACTAGAAGTATTTGATTGTAAATAAATTGTCACCTGTTGTGCTGACAAATATATCCCAAACCGGAGAGCCATTGAACTCCAACGCTAGTCTCCTATGTCATTATCACCAGTGGTTTTCAGGAAGATGCTAAAATTACCTGACTCGGCTCTTAATTTCAAGGGAGAAGAAGCAAGATATTTCCTCAACAAACGAAATAATGGACTTGACCTTCTACAATAATATCTCGAAGACCCCTCGGCAATCATTGTCGACATAACAAGGATTCAGGTTAGTTCTTTAAAAAATTCTTATCGATAAGTCACATGGTTATTCACTAGAGTTATTGGTCAAGAAAATATGGCAACCATTTCTCAGCGAGCTCTGTATATTCTGTATTTTACATTTCATGAAAAAATCATCTTTGATTGGGGAAAGCTTATCTCCATTGAAATTGCTTCCCAACTTTCAAAATTTAAGAAGGAAAAGAATTTTTTCATGGCTTCATATTTAATATTTACAATCATGTACTGCCACACTTTCAAGGGATTAACAATTGGAAAGAGGGTAAACTGTGAAGTTGATCCTGTGACTGTTTGGTACCAAGTCCTTTGGAGAAAAAATACTTTTGTCTTCTTTTATGAGGTGTATAATGAATTTGTTAGAGTTTTCAAGAAACTTCTCTTTGGAAATAATACATCCAGGTTATCCTCAGAAGTGGCAACTTTTCTAAACAAAAAGGGCACCTTGGAGAAGATGGAGAACCATAATGTTATCAGAATATTTTGTTCCAGAGAAAACCCTACTTTTATGCCATATTATATTTCAGATAAATTATTCATCATTGAAGTTTCTAGACAGTATGGATTTTGGCTCCCCTTTTTTCATGAAAAGAGGAAAAGACAATTTATCTCGTTGTCGTGGAAAGTTGGAGAAATTATGTTGAGAAATATGAACAAAATAGATGAGTTCTCGACCCATTTCAATCATTTTAATTTAAAGTATGCAGAGAAAATCAAAGGGTTTGACCCGAGTAATATTTTTATGGATCACATGCAGTCGGTGGGATTTAGTAGTGCATTTACTCAAACAATTTTATGTGGGGAAGAACAGGGTAATAACCAAGATACTCCTCTACAAGATGTTGATTATATTGAAAATTTGATAAGCACTACAAATCAATATAAGCAAAGAGGAAAGGGCCCAAATGAAAAAAGTACTCAATCTCCAGCAGTGTCACGGAAGAATAGTTTACCGAAGAAAAATATTCAACCAATATCCCAACAGAAAAAAGTTTTAAGTGGTAGTTCAAGTGGAGGAGGTGATAAAAAATCCTTCTCAAGGGAAAATTGAAAATCCTCACAAGATTCCAGTAAGAAAGAAGAGAAAAAATCCACTACAAGAAGAAGAAGAAGTCTCAGAAAATGATGTTAATAATTTATCTCTTGAAGATATGGATCTTTAATTTGACATTGAAAATATACATTTTCCTAAAGAAGAGAAGAGGTTACAAGAAACCCAACAAATCGCATTAGAAGTTGCCACACATGAAGAACAATTTTCTGAAGAGGAATCGTTTACTGTGCAGAATGCAATATTTGATAGAAATTCAAGAACATTAGTATCTGAAGGAGCAAGTTAGAAAAATAAAAAAGGAAAATCGCGTTTTGAATATGACCTTAGTAAAATGCCTAAATCTCAAATCTAAAAAATACACAACGTATTTGGTGATGCCTTGGAAATTTCAATTGATGATTTGGAAGCAGCGAATGTTGGATTAAAGGAAAAGGTTAGAGAACTGGAATCCACTTTAATGGCACCTCCAATTCTTGCAATCCCATTGGCCATTACGAAGCCAAGCACACCTGATTTGAAGTTAAAGGGATAATCTAGTTTGTTAATGGTGGTCAGAAAATTTTTGGAAGAAAACATAAAAGAAGAATGTCACTTATTATGGAAGTATGGAATGTATCAAGTGATATTGTTTCTTTTCGATCTCCACTAAATGCATACAATTAATTTCTCCAAGAAGATTACAAGCATGAGGAAGGGTTTTATAAATATGTTGTTATAAAATTTGCATTTAAAGTTTCTAATATGATCGAGCTTAAAAGAAGAGAAGAGGATTTTCCTTGTCTAGCTATAATGAAACAGTTAAAAGGATGTTGGTTCAAAAAGATTAGTAATTTGGAAGACATTATCGAAAGTTGCAATGAGATTGTAAACAAAAAAGAAATTTTATTCAGAAAACTTACCGAGATAGATTTGGCATGAAGTACCGGAGAGGTTCAAGACCCAAGGTTGATTGTGAATTCCATATTTATGACAAGACAATAGTTTGATGAACACGTGGATATATTAAAAGGACTTTCGGCTGAAAATTTTAATAGCATAATTGAATATAATGAAAGTTAAATTGAGAATTGGCTAGTAGAGTATGCAATCAACAATCAAGATATTGAAGAGACAATTCACAGTATTTCACATGATTTAAGAGATTTGGAAGGTGAATTATTTGATGTTAAAATTAAACATGACATAAATGTGGCCCCGAAAAAATATATAGAAGAATGGTTTAGAAAGGCATAAATCAATATTATCGAAGAAAATGAAAAAACGACAATTAGTACCAGCCTAGAAACCGTCATCAAGGAGGATAAAAGGACAACAACGATACCAAAATGATGGAGAGATTCCATCACAATAATTTTATAATGATTACATACTTTCTTCCTTCTTAGAGTTCATCCAGTTGTATTTATTATTTCATTAGAAAAGTATAACCGAATTGTGATAAATTCCTTTTTGTATTATTTTCAGATCTTGTTGGTCGCACTTTGTTCCACATTCTTTCCTCTTCATCCTATATCTTGTAAATATTTTTATGGTCCACGGGAGCCCCGGTCCTGTTCCATTTATGGATGAACACTTTTAAATTTCTAAGAGTGTAACAAACATTATTATTTTTTAGAAATCCCGGACAACTATGTCGCGATCGATTTTGATTGTATTTTATAACTATGCGTTTTGAGTATAAGATATTTTGAAATCGACTTATCAAATCCTCTTTTTGAGATTAATAAGTAATACTCTTTCAAAGTTCTCTTGTGCAATTGGACCATTTTCTTTTATTTTGAATGTGATTAGAAAATACATATAAAATTGTGATGGATGTGAGGAATTTTCTTATTTTCTTTATTTTCTGCAATGTGTGATGTTTGAGGTTCCTGGTCCACTTCTCATGAATTCTCTATATAAATTTATTTTTCAATATTTTGAATTTTCTTGAGCTATAAAGTTTTGGATTCTATCATTTGATATAATCCTATGTTATTCTTTATATAGGATATTTAAAGAAAATCTTGGAAGAAATATAGAGGAGTACCACCTTTATAAAAATGTAGGGGGATTTATACCTCGTGAGGTTGTCATTTCAGTATTGACATATTCAAACGTGAAAAACTCTCTAATTTTCCCACTCCAAGTTGTTCTACTCTAATACAGAATAAAATACTATAACATAGAATGGAACCCCTTTTCCTCCTAATGGCCCAATATTTAACATAGCTTGATAGTTGTCTAGGGTTAAGGAATTGACTTCCTCAACCCTCAATTGGTGATCGTGTTTGGACCTTCTAGAATGTTTTTAGAAATTATTCTACATGGCTAGCCCAACGCATTTAATTATTGGAGTTTGACATGGCATTTACTCGCACCATGGTGATCAAGACGGTTTGTCAACTTGCGTGAGGCATAACTTTCGCATGTGAACTCTGATTGAGACAATTCTTGCACTGTTGGAAATTTATCGATGTGTAGAATATAGACAATGGCTCCATAGTATGGTTTGGACCATAAAAAAAGGTATCATTTGATGCCTCGTATTGGCTTTGGAAGATTTTAGACAATTTTTTGGACCCACATTTCCAAATTTGGACCAATCCCTAAAATGGCTCTACAAGTTTATTCCTTCAAATTTTTTCACCTATAAAGCATCGAGATAGATGAAAAATAATAGAATGATCCAATTTGCATCATACCTCACCATTTACTGAGGATTTTTCTCCCCAAAATATTTACTGAATGAGGTAAGGAAATTTTTCTTCTACCTTCTCCTTGGAGTACCATTTTGCTTTGCTTGAAAGTTGTCCTTTCAACCCAATCTACAAAAGGTCATGATGCCCATGTATTTTAGTTCTATACCTCTTCTACAAAGTTGTGTCCTCTACCAATTTTTCCTAAGCATCTGATGTTAAGTCCTTTATGGAAGGTAGGACCTGCTTCTCATCCCGATACAACATGTTAGGCTCATAGAGTTTGAGATTCTCCACATTCACTACTAAGTAAATGTGCATGTATGGGGGTAGAATAAGTCTGTAGGACTTATCTTCCACATTTTCCAATACCTCAAAAGGACCACACCACAGAGCATTTCCATTGAAATCATTTAAAATATTTTTCCCATATTCCATGTTGTAGATCTATATGAATACAACGAAGGGGAAGTTGTCACATACAACAAAACTTTGTAATACTCTAGTAGAAGACAAATGCATTAAGAATAATCTCAAATACATTCACCACAATCACATATTTATAGAATGCCTCTTTCTCTTTATTAATTCTGAAGTAAAAGTACTCTTTGTCATTTACAAAGGGAAAAAGTCATTCTTTCGTTGCAACCATCTCTTTTATAAAATAAGAGGAGGTTGTTCACATTATGTAATTGTCATCATGTTAGATGATGCTTTCCAGGACCATATAGTTTTCCTTATTCAACTACAACCATACTTTGTTTCCCACTTTAGATATTCTCTATGTTCTACGTTGGTCATGTCTAGCCTTGTACTTTTCCTGTGACTTCCTCGGTGTCTCTTGTACTTGCAAATGGATATGTCTGATATTGTCAAAAAGAAATTATTCTTTTGATACATCTCTTATGATGTCCTCCCTCAATCCTCCTTGTTTTCCATATACAAATTCTAAGGGTGAAGGTGTCAAATATCCAAAGCAAGTTTCAAAAGGTGACTTATTAGTAGAAGCGAGGAGTTCTTTGTTATAAGAGTGTTGTATATAGATAGATTTTCATTCCAGTTCTTTGCATGCTTCTGATTGTAACCCCTTGTTGACGTTTGAATTTCTCATAGACCAAAACGAACGACAACCTCACGAGGATATGAATCCCCTTGCATTTTTAGAGAGGTGGTACTCCTCTTTAGCTAAAAGATATTTCTATGATATCTTAGATTAGGAGAATGATAAGGAACCAAACCCTAGATTTTTGTTGCTTGGATTTATTCAAACAAATGGTTCTTCAATAACCTAGTCTGGTATTTATGTGCAGCAAGAAATCTTTTTAAAATAAGAAAATATTGAAGGAGGGCTTCAACATCAGAATTTCTTTGTGGTCAGCATCACATACACAATCTTCTTAATCACATAGAAATGCATCCATATCTTCTTCACAAAAAAAAGGAGAGAATGATTTGATCATCTCAAAGAATTTCAAAAGAGTATTACTATAAAGATCAAAAGAGAATATGATAGATCGATTTCAAATATCTCATACTTAAGACTCAAAGTTACAAGATACAATTGAAATCAACCCCGAAGCAATTCTTTGTGGAGTTTTATTCATGAAAGATACTCTTCATTACAAAATATCTGACAGACATGTATATGGCTATAAATACTCAATGATCATACAAGAAAAGTATTTTGAAGAATAAAAGGAGAACACTCAAAAACTCAGCCTTGTGCCCAATTCAGATATTCAATCATAAAGCTATGAGAAATGGTGTAGAAGAAAAGAAAGAGTGGAGAAGATGGAGATCTCTCTTATTTGATTAGAAGCTTGGTTGTATCTTCATGGTTATACCTTCTTCTTCTTCTGATATTCTGCCCTACCCCTTTGATAATTCTAATTATGGACTCTTGAACCCTTGATGAAGACCTTCTTCTCTTTTTAAAATGAGATTTTCTAACTACTTGAGTAGTTAGGGATTTTCCTTTCTTGAATTTCCAGTACACTTATTTTATTGAAAGATTCACTTTAATTAATGCCTCATTTAAGTGTTTTAAATGATTTTACTTTGTTAACATCCGACTATTTCAAATGGGTCATTTTCCTTTTTTAATAAAAGTTTTTTAAATAAACTTTTATTTAAAAAAAAATAATTAATTAATTTCCCTTTTAAAGAGGGGGACTTTGTTTTAATTTTATGGAAGTGATAATCAACGTTTCATCCATTTAAATCACTTTATATGTTATCTTCATCATATTATCTTTCTAACGATATAAAATTTTCCCAAATCCGACTCTCGAATCTCGGGATATGAGCTCGTGAAGTTAAGTTGTAAGCAGATCCATTAAAAATGAAGCTGATTGATATTTCAATTTCTGGGAAAAAATCAGCTACTTTCAACCTTTTAAAACTACACCATTATCTTCTTCATCAAAATACTTTTCCAACGGTATAAAATTTGCGTGATTTCATCACCCAGAGCTCAAGTTATGGCCTCTCCAAGATCATGACTCAGTCATTCTTGATCTGATGTCTTGGGGCAATCTCAGCCCTTGATTTGTGTTTCGACCTCCTTTGTTAAATTTCAACTTTTCCTTATAATTCTTATCCCACATGCATTGGGATATTAGATTCTTCACGGTATATAAGACTAAGTGTATCATACACTAAGCTAGAAACATGAGAAGTAGATTATGGAGCTTAATGGGTTCGACCCCTTGAAAAATTGTTTAAATAATTAATATCTTAGATAACCAATTAGCGTCCACCTATGCCAAATCGTCGTTGAGTCATTTTTGAGTCATCTCCCATGATAGGATAGTAATCTATTACATGTATCCAATAAGATTATGCCATGTGTCTCAAATTGTATGTTGTCGTGTGTCTCCAATGTTGAGTTTCCATGTGTCATAGTCATACGCTGCCAAATAATAATCTGCCATGTGGAACCATTCACACACTACCATGTGTAAGAATTTCATTGGTGACATGTGTCCTGCTCTTTTTAGTCCATGGTTTAAATGGAAAAGAATTTGGAAAAATGGTTAAGTATGGGAGAGTGGATGGAAGGGTAAGTGAGGGGAAGGGGAGATTTGTGGGTGGCGGATTTTAGGGGGGTAGTTTGTATGTAGTGGGTTCACGGGTTCGAGGGTCAGGGAGGTGAGGGGGTGAGGGAATGTGAGTTTTTGAGTCCGACAACTTGAAAAAAAATGTAAGTATGGAGTGAGGGGAATGAGTGTGGCATGTGAGTAGGTTAGCGGGGGTAGGGAATGAGTCTGCGAGTTCGTGAAGGACTTAAAAAAAACTAAGTATGGAGTGGGGGGGAGGTAAGGGATAAGGGAGTGAAGAGGGTTTCCGGGGATGATGGAAATGATGGGGTGCAAGATGAGTCCGCGGAGTGAGTCTGTGAGTCTGATAGATGAAGAAAATATTCTAAGTGTGGAAAAGTGTGGAAATATAATAAGAATAAGTAGGGTCTTGGGCCCGTGAAGCAAGAAGAAAATAAGGTCTTGGGCCCGTGAAACAAGAATAAAATAGGGTCTTGGGCCTATAAAATTTTAGATTTGTTTGGAATAAATTATCTTTATTCCACATGGAAGAAGCACCCTTTTTAGCTTAAACTTAAAACTAGATATCTTGAGCATATGAACTCGGATTTCCGATCCGAAAAATGCATGGTGAAGCTAAGACTGAAGCTTACACAATGAACTTATAATAGTTCAAAAACTTTCTTGTTTTGACATTTTTTTTATGAATCCAAGAGCGGGAAAATATAGATGACCAAATTTTGGTCAACACACCTGGAAAGATGCACCAAAGTCTTGTTGACTACTTCCCTCTGACCATTTGTCTATGGATGGAATGTTGTAGACCTCTTGAGATTAGTGTCCATCTTCTCCCATAATGTAGTATAGAAGGCCCTAATAAATCCAATGTCCCTATTTGAGGTGATGCTCCTTGGTATCCCAAAGTGCACCTATACCTATTCAAAGAACAAATTTATCGTTTCCTATCCCTTGATGGTCTTTTTATAAGGCATGAGAATGAACATCTTGATAAACCTATCAACTACCATAAATAAATAGTCATGTCCCTTTAACTTACTTGGTAAACCACCCACAAAATCCATGGAAATGCTTTCCCAAGGTCTAGTGGGTACCGGTAAGGGATGGTATAAACCTTGCTTCATGTTATTGGGCTTGTCGGTACAACAAAGTATACATACTCTAATATATTGTGTTGCATCTTCTTGAATTTTGGGCCATTACACATGCATCTGTAAGTTGGAAACTATCTTACCAACGCTAAAATGTTCTACAACCTTGGAGGTGTGAACCTCTCTGATAAATCACAATCGTTCACCTTTAGGAACACAAAGCTTGTCGAGCTTGTAGAGTAGACCATTCTGGAAATGATAGCCAACCTTACTATCACCTTGTTCTATATGAATTTGGCCCTATAGTTGTTAAAGCACCTCCTTAATGTCCTCATCATCTATGTGTGCCTCTCTATATGCATCACGCGTAAAATACTCCACGTGCATCAAACTTCCCAAAGTTGTAATCTTGGATGCAAGTGGTTGTGAACGCATGTATACAAACTTGTTTGTGATACCCTTATTTTACTTTATGACCAAATGAAACTATTGTAAGAGCCCCATCCATTTGTAGTGTCTAGTTTGTTGTAGCTTACTCTAGGCCTACAAATACTGGAACAGTTGGTGATCTATGTGGATGATCGTCTCATTTCCCATCAGATAGTGCTTCCACTTTTTGGCAGCTTGTACCAAGGCATAGAGCTCCTTGTCATAGGTAGGGTAGTTGAATATTTCCCGTTGAAATACTTTAGAATCATAGCAGATAGGACCTCCTCCCTACATCAGGACTTCTCCCATGGCATACCCACCTACATATATCTCCACTTCGAAGGGCTTCTGCAAGTTTGGAAGCACGAGCACTGGCGCTTGACTAATCTTTCTTTTCAACTCATCAAAGGCCTTATGTTGATTCTTTCTACACTAGAAACTTTTACTTCCCGTTGTTATTACATGCACTGATGCAACTACTATGGAAAACAAAGTTATGAACTTCCACAAGTTTTGTGCTTCCCCAAAAAAGCTCCTAACATCTATGCAATTTGTACGAACTGGCCATTTCATGATGGCCTCCATATTGGCGGGATCTATCTTGAGCTTGCCTCCACCAATCACATACCCCAGATACACCAAAGACTACTGAGAAAACTCACATTTCTTGAGATTGGCCAACAACTGGTGCTTCTTTAGGGAATCTAATACCTGCATAAGATGTGAGATGTGCCCCTCCCATTTAGCACTATAAACTAGTATATCATCCAAATAGACATTAACCAATGGAGCTAGATAATAGCATAAAAAATCATTCATTAGTCTCATAAATTTAGTTGGTGCATTGCATAAACTAAATGGCATAACCAACCACTCATACAAACCTTTTTGTATCTTGAAGGCAATCTTCCGGGTATCTTCTTCTTTGACTCATACCTAATGATATCCTGATTTCAAATCTAGCTTAGTGAAGTTCTTGGCATGTTACAGCTAGTCCAACAGATCATCGATCCTAGGTAGAGGGTACCTATTATTCAATGTAATCTTGTTCAATGACCTGTAATCGACACACATTCTCCAAGTCCCATCCTTCTTGGGCACAATTATGATGGGTGACCCACAACATGAGATACTTGGTCTAATCACACCCTGATCCAACAACTATTGCAACTGCTTCTTTACTTTGTTTTCTTCTAGAATGGATTGTCTATACAACCTAATATTTGGCAAGGGGGAATTTGGAAATAATTGAATTTCGTGCTCCACTTCCCTCTTAGGTGGTAGCCTTTTAGGTTCTTGGAACACTCCCTTGTATGCCTTTAGAAACTCCTCCAATTCATTTTGTTTCTCCTTAGTACACCCTTCCAATGATGTCTTTACTTTTAACAACTCTTCCCTAGAATGATTTTCCCTTAGGAAAACTAAAACATATTTCTTACTAGAACCGATCAACTTCTTGGCTTGGTTAGCACTTGCCAGTGAGATCTTTGACTTGCCTTTATGCATGTTGATGATGTGGGACTTCCCATCCTTGATTAGTCGGTATTGGTTGGCTCTCCACATGAATATTTCACCCCTCATATACATGGAGGGGCTTCCAAACACTACTCCACATACGTCAAGGGGTACTACATCCAATTCCACTTCATTAATAAAATCAACACTTACAACAAATTTAATCGTAAATTATTTCATTACCTTGATCTATGCATCCTTGTTTACCCATCCCAATGAATATGGGCTAGGATGA
>SNQJ01S0188220.1:0-18436 GCA_010110895.2 Picea sitchensis | reverse complement strand
TGTCCTCAAAGAACATCACAGACTTCAAGGGGAGCAATATCACACAATACCTCATCTTTGAAAGGCTTGATATTGTAAGGCAGACGACACTGTTGGTTGACACGAAGATCTCTTCCTTGGCGAAGCCAGCCAATGGTGTAGGGCTGCCGATGCGGTGTCGTTGGTTGGTCCAGCCGCTTGACGATCTCTGTTGAAATCAGGTTCTTCTGACTGCCGCTATCAACAATGAAATGAAGCGGAACCCCCTTTACCCACATCGGTAAGTGAAAGAGGTGTTCCCCTTCCTCTAGTTCTTCTGGTTCGCTTGGCCGGACTTTGGTGGTAGCGACAGTGGCACTGGGTTCATCATCGATAATCCGCTTCCCTCTTTCAAGATTTGATTCGGAATCAGAATCGGCCTATGACTTGGAAGCCTTCAACTCGACCACGAATGACTGCTTGGAGCGGCATTCTTTAGTGTTGTGCCAAGGGCTTTTATGGTACTCACACCATTTTCCCGTGTCCTTCGTCTTCGCATTGCCCTTGTTGTGTTGCGGCTTGGACTAGTTGTCCTGAGAGTGGCCATCTTTGCTCTGTCCCTTGTTGTGTGGGTTGGGACTGCCTTTGCCCTGCTTCGGTTATGAGGAGTTTGCAAATCCAAACTCTCGCCTCTTCTGCTTAAATTTATGCTTGATCTTGACAGCGTATCTATAAGTCGTACCCAATGAGGTGATGTCCAAAAACTCCATTTATGTTTGAATGTATTTATGCAAACAGTGGCGGTATTTGAGGACCAGATGTCGCTAAGAGTCTTTGATACCCGATTTGGTGCGCAGGGTATGGAAAATATTGGTGAAATATGGTACTGTCTAGTCCCTTTCTTGACGTAGGGTGGTCCATCTGGTGTACTGGTCCTCGTGGCTTCCACTACGGTAGTATTTTTCTTTAATGGCATCCCGAAAGGAATCCCATGTAGGGGCAACCACAAATATTGCAAATTCCTCTATGGTCCTTTGCTCAGAGTAAGTATCCCACCAATCCTTAATATGGTGGACGGCCTTGAGGAGTGAAAAAGTAATCTTTTCCCTATCGGAAAAATTGTGGACCGAAAAAATACTCTTCGAGCAGAATCAACCATTTATCTACAGCATCTGCATCTATCAGTCCTTCAAATAATGGAATATCAAAATTTACCTGTACCTTGAAGGGGGTTCCATGGCCGCTTGATGAAGATGCTTCTCCTCTGGGCAGCCGTCGAAGGATCTGCGCAAAGTTGTCCATCATTTTGTTCCTTTGTTGTGCAAAGGCTTTCTTGAGCAACATTTTAAAAGGATCTCTTGTTCCATCATCTTTCTTTTCGTCTCCCATGGGTTGTTGTCGAGCTCGACGCGGTCGATCTTACAACGGCTCGATTCGTTCGAGGCCCAACTTCTTGTATGTACCCAGATCTTGTTGGGCACATGCACGAAGAAAAATAAATGAAGAGCAGACCGCTCTGATACCACTGATCCGGATTTAGGAGCGAAACGAACTGATTAATAGACTGAATACAATAAACTCAGAGATATGAAGAACAGCACAGATATCCAGTGAACAATATCTTCTATTGAATAAATGAAATAGGCTGAAACTGTAAAACTGCCAAACTGAAACACTTGCTTGAATGTTTGTAGCTATCTCTGAGAAGAGATGTGGCTGCTACGCGCATCCGTTTGAGCAAAATGATTACAATGAGGCTCCAAAATCCTTTTTGATATTACTCATGAATGCCAAAACCCTAGACATCCAAAAACCTAACCCTAGAAGGTGAAACGCCAAAAGTCATGTGGGCCCCTATGGGTAAGTTGGTACCTCAACTTCCCGGGGTCATAACTTTTGCATATGACCTCTGTTTTAGGCGCATTATAGCCCATTAGAGAGGTCTTTCACAGAACTACACATTACATCATCAAACTCTGACTTTGTCTACAATTTGACTGTGGCGAGCCAAAAAAACGTCGTTTAGGGCTCCAAAATGGCCCCAGAAGTACAACAAGATGTGTTGACATGAAAACATACAAAATAAGCCAGTTGGATTAGGTGAGAGGCCACCAGTATCCACCTGGAAGATGTGTAGGACCTCAGGCAGCCCCAGAAGTGTAGAACCCACAATTACAAAGAAGTACAGAAGAACATGTTGAACCAAAAACGGACAAGAGGAGCCAGTTGAAATAGGTGGGTGGCCACCAATATCCACTTGGATCACTCGCTAACTTTTACCAAAGGTTCCTATTGAGGTTCTCTTATATTACTTGACCACAGAGCAAGGATACCATAGGAGGAGCCAAGTCCAAGTTTGTTAGGGCCAAGGCACAACAAAAAGCATTTAAGAAGTTGAAGCATCATCACTCCACAACGTTAGTGATCTCATAGGTCACAGAGCTTGAGCTCGAGTGTCAGGCACATGACAACCTAAGACATGTGTCGAACACAAATTTGGCACATCCTAAAACAAGACATGTGTTATACGCATGTTAGACATGTTCCCTAGCAATGTCCCAATGTGTCGAACACCAACTAATCAAGTTGCCTCTAAAAAGGTCAAGGATGCAATGTTAGATGATGGTTGGTGGGAGAGGATTGATCCTACCATTAAGATCATAGACCCTATCATTTCTTTCCGACGTTTTGTAGATGTGGACCAACCCATCTTAGGAAGATATTTATGAGGGTTGGGACTCCATGATTGATTCCATGAAGACCCTTATTGTAGAAAATGATTGCCCCGAGTATAGAACATCAGCAAAGATCTTGTTCACCACATGGGAGAAGAATTGCACACCTTTGCATTACTTGGCTCACTCATTGAATCCCAAGTACTACAATAATGATTGGATCAATGGTTCACCACATGGGAGAAGAATTGCACACCTTTGCATTGCTTGGCTCACTCATTGAATCCCAAGTACTACAAGAATGACTAGATCAATGGTGGACATTCACACAAATTCCCTCCTAACATGGACAAATAGATTTCAAAGAGACGAAGGAAGCATTCACAAGGATATATTAAGACAAAGCGTTTTTTATGAGGTGGAGGAGGGCCTTCTGGAGTTTTCCACTAGCACTATGAGATCTAGAAGCTATGATGTGAACACAAATAGGGGAATTGAGAATCCCTATGCTTGGAGAGGAACTTATGGGGCAATGTACACTATTTTACAGTAGTTATCCATGAGGCTCCTCTCCCAGGTTACTTCATCCTCTTATTACCAAAGTAATTGGAGCACATATAAGAATTTGCAAACTTTGAAGAAGAGCAGGCCTGAGCAATCCAAAGCAAAGAAAATAGTGTATGTGCACTCCAACCTCCATCTTATTTACAGGATGAGGGACGAGTAGTTCAAAGGAAAGACAAAGATGTGGGATGTATTTCTTGATGATATGAATTTCAACTTTCACATCCAAGTTGGCATTAGCCAACTTGGATTTTAAAGAACCAATGCTAGACTCAAACACTTTTGATGATCATCGTCCTCTTGAGGGGTCATCCTACCCACCAACAAATGTAGATCTTGGATTGAATATAGATGAGAAGAAGGAGGATGGAAGAAAGAGCAGAGGTAATGGTGGTGATCCTTGATGATTCTAACATGGAGGAGTATAATTAACGATCTATGAGATTCTTACATCTAGTTTTCTAGCATTTACCCCATTTTATATTTTCCATTGGCATCCCCACTTACAGTCTCAATGATTTAGTATCTATGTAACACAATTTGATTTTTATGACATCAAATGGCTCAATGAGAAAACTACAGTTTGTGGTTCTAATTTCTAAACCTCTATTTTGTGCATATTGAATATTCTAATTTCTTGCATGTTTGATCATCAATGACGTAGTAACTCGTCGTATCTTTGTGAATGTTCTAAAAAATTTGGATCTTTATGTCTATATTTCATATTTTGTATTCGATATTTGTAATATATATATATATATAATGTATCCCATGTGTCATGTTTTGGGGGATCCACGTAACTCAACAATATATATATATATATAATGTATCCTATGTGTCATGTTTGGGGATCCATCGAACTCAACTCGTGACATTATACAGAATTATATATAGCATATATATATATATATATATATATATAACTATATAAGAAGAGAGACATATATATATATATATATATATATATATATTTGTGTGTGTGTGTGTCATGTTTTGGGGGTCAATGTATCCCATGTCAGATACTCGTATCCATGTGGACCAAATCATGGACACCAAATCATGGATAGAACTAAGAAAACAAGAGTGGACCAAATCATGGACACCTAGATCAAGAGCACGAACCAGCAAGAAAAACAACTTTATCAAAGTGTCAAAGCAAGCCCTCATCTTCACTAGCGAAAGTGGTCCAATAGAAGTTCCAGCATATGGCACAGTAACTTGGCGCAATCGGTACAACTTCCACTCAAGGAGGAAGCACTAATCCAAGTGCCCATCAAATGCCATCTCAAAAAAGACCCTAACATTGGCAGCTTCCAAGCCATTATTTTCTAGTGCATTTTTCAAGCCCTTCCCATACATTTTTCGGCCCAATTGCACCCAATGAGCAGGGCCCTAACTCAATCTATTAATATTCTTTGCAATGAGCTAAAGAACCAAAATAAAGCATTAAACAAAAAGTTATGATCTCGGGAAAGGATTGTCTTTTCTCAAACAAATTAGATTCATCCATCTCAATGTTCTCGCTCAACCCTAATCATGCTAGGGTTAGGGTTGTTGCATTTTAGGGTGTTTGCTTCTTAGGTTTTTAGGCATTATTATAAAATGCAGTTTCAGCCTCTTGTTATATGTTTTTTTGTGTATAAGAATAACGGATATCTCTTCTCAAAGATAAGCTACTTTCATTCTAGCCACTTTGTATTGTTATGTACATTGCAATGTTTTTCTCTAGTTCAATCATTAATAGAATTTGGTCTTCATTGTAATACTTTGCTCTCAACATTGTTCTTGTGTTATTGCTGCAATATGTGTTCTTTCATTCCATCCTCAACCCAATCTAGAGTAGGGCTTTCACACATGATCACAGCAAAGGAAGAAGATTGATTCAAATTAGAAAGACAACTATTGGTATGGAAAGAAGCACTGCAATCAACTAGACTTTGAGAAGGATAGGAAAATATTGAAATTAAGTCATTTATGACAATTTGAAATTAAAAATAGAACACAAATTTTATGATCAAGTCATTTATGGCAATATTAGTTTTGAATTTTTAATCTAAAAATGAATGTTAATTGTTGAGTCTTCTAATATCCTTAATAAATGAATCATATTATTTTACGCTCTAAGATTTATTGTATTAGATAAATTTTGGTTATGTTTTTTAAATTTTATGTTATCCAACCACATGGACCCATTCATCGTGGTTTTGGAAAATGTCATTGCTATCCCCAAGCCAATTGCCATCTTTATTCCCACACCTAGGAACCTTGGCATCTTAACCTCTAATCTATATTAATGACCACTTCAAGTTATTACATAAGCATTACAAATAAGTATTACAACAATTATTTATCTAACAAAGTTGGCCTCCTAGCAAAATTCTATTTATTGTCTTCCAATTAAATTAAAGGCATTCACAAAACACACTACAATTGGAAAAGGAGGGATGCATCCCCAGTCAAGCAAGATGATGCGCAAATATCTCCGATGAAACAATGTGTTTTACTTTACAAGTGTTAATTTTGTTGCTCCAACCCTATTCTTTAGATGACTTTCTTCATCTCCTAAAAATTAGAGTTTCCTAATTTTTAGTAGCTTTTATTTTTTATTGTCGATGGATTAGTGCATCATTTCTTTCATTTACTTAATTTTGGAGTTTGTAATTTTCGAAATTCTATTTTTAGACTATTGTTTGACTAGTGATTAGACATCAGTGAGTTATTTGCATTTAATAATGAGTTGAGTGCTTTAATCAAAGAGAATATTCTCTCTCCTACTGTGCCTCATTCATGCATAGTGCGCCTTGTCTAGAGAGAAAAAGTCAGATCTACTTTAGTTTACTTGATGCATGTCAATGAAGCTTCAGTGGAACAATCTCTTAAGTGGGGCAACCATAGCTTAGCCACTTTGTCAATTTAGGACAGTTAAGTGCGACTTTTGACATCTTCCATATCTCTCGGTTCCCTTCTTACCCGACTTGGATGCTTGAGATGAACACGTGGTGAGTTAGAGGGCGATTTATCTTGAGATAACTCAAACAAGTGGATCACCTACCTTCCTAGGGTTTCTCTCTCTATTGTATTACATCACTGCGAATTTTGATTGGTGTTTAGATCTTTGAGTTCAGATATGTATATCAAGAAGTGAATTTTCTACAACAAATATGCAAAAGAATTCCATAACTTGACATTCTCAAAATATACTACAATTGATTTTGAAATTGAAAGGATGCATCCCTAGTCAAGCGAGATGTCGAGCAAATATTTCTAATGGCAAAAAATTGTGATTTACTTTACAAGTGAGCAAAAGAAATGCATGACTTGACATTCTCAAATTTCACAACACTTTCTTTTGCAATTGATAGAATACATCCCTACTTAAGCGAGATCTCTGAGTAAATATTTCCAATGACAAAAACTTGTGTTTTATGTTATGGGTGTGCTAAACAAATGCATAGCTTGAAGTTATCTGCATCCACCTTCTGAATTCTAGGGCACATATCGATCATCTCTGACAACCTCTCATCATCACACATGGAATGCAAACCATTCAAAAACAATAGAAGAATGATTTAGTTGAACCCACCTTCGACGCTTTCTCCTTCCACAAAAATTTCCTAAGCTCCACTTCGACAATGTCCAATTCTTCTACTGCATTCAGTGAAAATATTCAGCTATAATCAGGTATTGAACAAGCACAAGAAATTAACTTTCAAAATAACAGTTTATCATTTTATCAGCTATTCAGTGAAGCAGATCCAACTCACACATACTGACTAGAAGCTGCTCCTACCTTGAATTCTCATGGTCCTACCCTCTGCCAAAACGGATGCCAAACCCTCAACAACATTACTATAGTCTATCTCTTCATGGACATTGTGAAGAATTTTGTGGCAGCGCTCAATCCAGGATAACGCATTACACTTATATTGTCTCAGTAAATGTAATTCAGGTATGCTGATATAGAATTCCTCTGCATCTTGCAATGCAACTTCTAGGTCCTTAAACACAAAGTTACGAAATTTTAAAAATAATTATTGCAAGAAAGTTCACAGAAATGCTGTCAGAGAAAATAAAACTCAATTAACATAGAAAAAACTGAACGAAATTACAAGGAAGTATTCTTGTACAAACAAGAAAAAAATACCTCTAGTTTAACAGGTGATTTGAGCAGCTCCCTAGCACGTGATTGCCACATTTCAACATTTTGGATAAGTTTTTCCAGAAGTTCCTTTTCTGGGAGGACAATGGGAATATTTGAAGCCTAATATGCATTAAAATGGATTTAGAAACTCCAATCACTTAAATATTGTTTCAAATATAAAATTTCTGAAGAACCTCTTCCAAGAAAGAAAGAAATACCTGCAAGAGAGGAGTAACTTAACCAAATCACAATAACAGTCGAACAAAAAATAAACAAAAAACAAAACAGCCTACCTGTGTCTTCAGGTCATAAAGAGTACTTATGTCATTGTCGTGAAACGTGTCTGAATCTAACTGATTTCTCTTTCCTAACAAGCATTCTTCTGCACGCTCAAGCCAACCCTGAGTCACCCAGCAACTTACATAGTTCTCATAGCAATTTAGACAATACTACTTGGTCTGTACTTAAATGGGAAATAATAATACATTAAAATCGAATAAAATGTTGTACACCAAACATCTATTAATATCTTCAATTATGGAAAAGTTTAAGCCAGTCCTAAACATAGAAACTTAGAACCATTCAAAATGAACAAAATAGTTTGAAAGATTGTGTGCATTTTCAAAAATTAACAAAAATTATTTTTTTTAAATGAAATTTAATTTTAATTGCACAGAAAAGCTTCCAACTACATTCAAATGTCCCAAACATACGAGACTTATAATCAAAGCACTGTGTTTATAATTGATAGGATAATGGGTCAGAATCTTGAATAACATTCTTATTGCTAATTAAAGCCTGAGAAACAAAAAAAAAAGGGAGAAATAATTTGACACGGAATACCAAAACAAGCAATTCATTGAGAATTCATAGGTAAATTTTCACTCCTGATAAGTGAAGAATGTTCCATTCATTACTCGTATGATCTCAGGATAGTATCTAATAAAATATGTTTACTAATCGACGATAGGCAACCACGGACAAATTCCCGATTAGTAAAACCCTCAACAGTTTCTTACGAAATGATTGATGTGTTATTCACAGGGAAACATATACAATCCGAAAAGAAAACAAGCAAAAATCCATCAATAGTGAATAAAATCTTGAATAATATTGTAATTTGTTACTACTTATTGCCTAAGAAAGCCAAAACAATGAGAAAAAATAATTAGACACAACTGCGGTGTACTCATCCATGGCTTCCAAGCAGACAAACAAGCATCCACTTAAACCAGTTTTCAAATACCAGCCACTAACCAGTCAGGCTCACCCTTTTCAACAAGTTGGCTTCTAAGAGGAACCTAACCGACTAACAATCCATGCTAAGTGCAGAATTAAGATAAAGGAGAATGATTTAAGTTTTATACATATAATTATGGATCACACGGTAGCAGAGTCTATAGTTGTTCTTAAGCAGATTCATACAGAAAGCATGCACAAATTTGTCATCACTGCAAAATCTAAAGGATTACAATACAGAGAAGCAAAACAATAGTTAAACACTTGTCTTTTAGAGAAGAGCAGTCCAAGAAATTTGAAGCAAGACATAAGAGTGATTCACTGCCCAACCATAGCCATCCCCGATAGAAGCCACCAAAGCTGCGCTACGAGGACACAAGAAAAGAAAACCAACTACAGGCCTAGAACACTACTCAAGTCAACCTACAACTCTTGTCACACAGCCAATCCTATCACTACAGGACTCCCAGGCACCTCATCCAGCCTTCAATCAGCCATGAGCCTCCCTTTCCTCATCTATACACAACACAACTTAAGACATTTCCCTTCTCCGCTATAAAATCCCTCAAGAAATCCACACAAGATTGTGCTCTAGTGCAGATATGAAGGGTCTAAACGTCGATTGTCTTCTGGGCAAATCTTGGCAGAAAATTCCTTCAATCAGGATTTCAATAAGAATCATAAGCATGCAGGCAACATTTTCCCACTTCTTCCCGAGCCTCTATGCTCACACAACCTTCCATAAGCATGGATTTCTGGGCATATTTTTGGATCCACAATGAACTGACTCAAGCTGTTCACAGAAAAACACATATCTAGTCTCTTGTTGACCAAATACATCAAGGAACCTATCAGCTGCCTGTACAATGTGGGATCCACCAACTCTAAATCTGAAGCTGCCACCTTGAAATTATTGATCATGGGTGTGGCCAATAGGTTTGAAGTCCTCCATCCAAAACCTCTTCACGGTCTCAACTGCATACTTACCCTTGCCAAGGAAAATCTCCCATCATGTCTGCCAAACCTCCAAACCCAAGAAGTAATGCAACATGCTGATGTCCTTCATCTCAAACTCAGTGGCAGCAACCTGCAATGACTTCTCTGTACCTATATGAAACAAGTCATCTATGTACAACACCAAAACAAGCAAATCAGATCCAACAAATATATAATATAAGTTAGGATCTGCTTCACTTTTGGTGATAACCATAATCTGCAAATAACCATGTATCCTAGAATAGCATGCTCTCAATACCGGCTCGAGTCCATACAACCTACAAGGCTTTCTTAAATCTGCAAACATGGGACTCCTTCCCATTTACCTCAAATCCCTAAGGCTGTTCTATGTACACTTCCTCCACAATGACCCCATTAAGGAAAGTTTTCTTCACATCCATCTGATGTATCCTCCATCCCATAAATGAAACTAAGAACAAACTGTTCTAATGGAAGTGTAGCTGGCAACTAGAGCAAATGTCTCATCATAGTCCACTCCCTCTATCTGGGAGAACCCTCTCACCATGAACCTCATATTGAACTTCTCAATGTTGCCATTTGTTGCATGCTTGATCTTGTAGAGTCACCTAGAACTCACCACTGACTTCCCCTTTGATCTTGGTACTATGTCCCAAACATCATTCTTCATGATGCGGGTGTACTCCTCCACCATGGCTTCTTGCCATAGCTAGTGGTAGGTTGCCTTTAGAAAGGTGGAAAGCTCGGAATCTATGATGTTGCTCATCATTGCCACATAGTCTGGAAACTTTTTCAAAGGTTTGCTCTCTCTAAATGTGCTCCTAGGAACCTCAAAATACTCTTGAGCATCCCCCAATGTCTAAGTTAACCATCTAGGTCTCCTAACAGATGTGGAAGGGGATAATGTCACCTCCTCTTCACCTAAAGGTTGTTGTACT
This sequence comes from Picea sitchensis, assembly GCA_010110895.2. Taxonomy (NCBI): domain Eukaryota; kingdom Viridiplantae; phylum Streptophyta; class Pinopsida; order Pinales; family Pinaceae; genus Picea; species Picea sitchensis. The sequence goes on along the minus strand of SNQJ01S0188220.1, from coordinate 7,946 downwards.
GCTCTGAAAGTCAATAATGACCAAGGTCAACCTTCAAATCTTCCACTTCCTCATCCTTTGTCACTAGAATAGGCTCATGGGACTTCCTGGATGCAAAGTCTCCCTCAAACATTACATCCCTGCTTCTCCCTCAAACATTACATCCCTGCTAACTATTGTCTTCCTCTGCTCTAGAATATAGACCTTGTAGGCCATTGAAATATCACTGTCACCTACAAATAAACCCTTCCTGGTTGAGCATTCCAACTTAGTCATCTTTTCTACCAGTACATGGATATAAACTAGACAACCAAAGATGCGGAAACGACTCCCCTCCGGCTTCACACCAGTGAATGTCTCCACTAGTGTCTTATCGTCCAAGATCCTATTAGGACACCATTTCTGGATGTAGATTGTGGTGTTGTATGCCTCTGCCCAAAGAAACACCAACAAGTCTCAGTCATGAATCATGTCCTTAGCAACCCCTATAATGAATCGATTCTTCCACTCTACAACCCCATTTTGTTATGGGTTGTACGAAACAGTCACCTCCCTCTTGATTCCTGCCTCCTTGTAGAAACCCTAAAACTCCTTGGAGGTATACTCTCCCCCATTGTACGTTCTCATCACTTTGATCTTCTTCCTTGTCTGATTTTCAACTAGAGCTCTAAACTCCTGAAACCTGCTTAAGACCTCATCCTTGGTCTTTAGGAAGTAGATCCAAGTTTTGCGAGAGAAGTCATAAATGAAGGAAACATAGTATATGCTTCCTGAAATTAATGCTATTGACATCAGTCCACAAACATCTAAATGCACTAGGCCTAGAATCTCCTCAAACCTATGCTCGCTTCTTGGGAAAGCACATTTGGCATGCTTGTCAAACGTGTAGAAATTCGAGGTACTATGAGGCTGCCAAAATAGGTTTGTCCTTGACCTGAAATTTGGCTCTAAGTTTCAACCTCCAAAACTGTCCTTTGTTGTTGTTTTAGGGCAACAAACAGTCAAGTAATTGTATGCTCATAATTTTTATGGTTAAGTGCTCTTTTCAGGTGGCCTTGCAAGTGTTTTCATACCCCAATGTTGGCACATGCAATATACTCAAAACAAATAACACTCCTCTTGATCTTTACAACTCTAACAAATTGATCTATACTCTAAGCATGCATGAAATGAACACAAGTATTTTTGGTCAACATGACCCTGGATAAAAAAAAACCCAGGGAAAACCAATTTAGAATGAAAGTATATATAATGATGATCTTAAGTAGTGAATACAACAAGTAAGCTAATACAATGGAACCTAATACAATAGCAACTCCTCAAAAGAAGCTTTGGTGTTCCAAGAAGAGAAATGTGCCCAAGCTTAGTGCGCCCTCTTCCCTTGTTGCTCTATCCACTAAAGTGATGCACCCTCCTTCCTCCTTGGTCCAATGAAGAATCACTTCCACACAAATGTGCTCTTGTGTGTCTCCTCCAACATGAGCCAAACAGATCTGAGATAGCACAAGTCCTTCTATTACTTACTAGTGGTGCGCCCTCCCCCAAGAAATAACTAATACCAACAAATCATGAGGACCTAAGCCTCCATGAGCCCTCCATGAAAGATGGCGCCCAAGCTCTCCTCTCCCAATGCTTCCATTCTCATCCTCTTGCCCTTCTCCAAACTCTCTTGGTGAACATACAAGTGAATGAGACTCCATATGCCCTATGCACCCTTCTTAAGGAATCATAAGGAAACCTAAAAAGTGGATGGCTAGGATCATCCCAAGCCTTCCCTAATCAATGGTTGAAATCTAGGAGGTTCTAAACACTAGATCTAGCGTTGCATTGCATATTTTGATGCAACCTAATTTCAAGAGGTGTTATCTTTTGAAAGATTACCTAAATTTCCACCATATCAATGGCATTAGATACAAAATGGCCTTAGGATTTCCAAAATGTGGTCATAATATAAATTCCGACAAAAAATGTTGCAATTATGGTTCTTTGAAAATCTGCAACGGAAAAAATTTCATTGCAATTTTCACCACTCGTTTGAGGAATGCCCTACCTCATTTTCTTGAGCTTTTTTGTTATTTGGTGAGATCATTATTGACATATGTCCATGGTGAATAGCACCCTAACTATTGAGGCCACATGGGCCATGTTTTATGCATCTATTAGAGACCATCCATTCTTGGGAGAGCTTCTATTCATTGCTTGTTGGGACGTTTCACCATTGAAAGTTACACATCCACCTTGGAGGAGATTTGGGAGGTTTTCATCGCCTACTTTGTGGATTTGATTATGGATCTATCCACTTCCAGGCCTTTGGAGGCTAGATGTTGCACCTTTGAGCTATCTCATTCCTTTTTTGATGGAGACATCCCACTTTCTTGGTCATGTGTTTGCTGAAAACTTGTACATGTGCCCTGACTACTTCATTATTTTATGTAATGTTGAATAATTAGCTAGAGGAAATAATTCTTTACTCCTCCCTAGGATAGATCTAGGGTTTTCACATGAGATATTATTATTTTATTGTAAAGGAACTTGAGCTAGATTCTATATAAAGAGTAGCCCTTCCTCATTTGTACCCAGGGTTGGATTTTTGGAGCTTCCCCTCCTTGGACCTTAATGGAAATATCTTTCTTGGAGCATGTGTGTTGTATAAGGGCTCTTTCTTTGTTGAGTGCATAATTATTTTGGTGCTTAAGTGTCATGAAATGGAGTAGTTTCTTCTACTTAACACTAGCAATTTGATCCATTTGAAGGGTAAACTCTACCACTTAGAAGGGGTTTTGCATATGAAGCAATTCCTCCCCATTTCTCCTTTGTTAGTTTAGATGTTCTTTGTTGATTCCTTGCTTTGTCTATCCTCGAGAAACTTTAGCAAGGTAATTAATTTCAATTACTAGATTATAGTTGAGTTGCCTAGTTGAAGGTAAAATTTGTGCATTAAATTCCAGCAAACTTAGTGTCGAAGTATTGAGTCCTTTGGCCCTACTTCCATTGCTAACACATAGCAAAATAACCCCCCTTAGATATCCCATTGACTCCCTTTCCCTTGTTGGATTCACACTAATCTTTATTTCCTTCCATCACCCTTTTTTATTTCCTAAAATACAAAAACATTGTTTTACTAAAGCTACTCTCATATCACCTTGTGCTTCATTGCTTAACTTTAGTAATCCTACTAGGGATACACCTCTTGAGCCAGAGAAGAGCCATCCTAAAGTGAAGAGGATAGGTTACATAGGTGACAACGGTGACCATCCTAGTAGTTACCTCTTGGGTTGTACCTTGTGGATTAGGGCTTTTATCATCAAGTACAAGTTGGGAGGTAACACCTCCATAACCAAAATTGAAAGCAAATTCTTTTTCAACTTGGAACAAACAAGACATCTTCAAAATCTAAATAGTTACTTGACTTGAGATGGAAGGGAAAAGTACCAACTCCTACTACTAGGTACTAAGCATCGTCACCAAGCTCAACCTGTACAACTAAGTCTTGCTTTGTTAGACTAGAAAATAACTTCCAAGTTGATGTCATATGACAAGATACACCAGTGTCCACATACCACACATTCTTAGGAACCATGTTGGTAGAAAAGCAAGATACCATCAGGAATCTCTTCTCGAACTTGGCAGCAAACTTGTGTATCTGAGTTTTTGCAGAGGTTGTTGCCTACTTCTGTTGTCGCTTCCCTTTACCCTTTTTCTTATATGGACACTGTGATGCATAATGATCGTGCTTATGATAAATGAAGCACTTCACTTTACTCAAGTCCTCCTTTCTTGGTTGTGAACTTGACTCCTCACTCTTTCCCTTATCCTTGTTGGGTCCTTTACCTCTACCCTTATTTGTCTAACCAAATAAGACTATTTTCTCGTCACCACCCTTCTTGTTGGTGTTTGACTCCATCTGAGTCTCCTCCTGGATACAGTCATCCCACAGCCTCTCAATGTTAGGAAGGTTCTCACAGGCACAAATATCTTTGACAAATGGTTCCCATGAAGCTAGGAATCCATTCAATGCCATGCTCACTAGCTTTGCATCTGCAATCTTCTCCCTAACTATTGCAAGTTGATCACGAATTTGCTTGACCTTCATAAGGTAACTAAATCTGATCTGGTCATCTTTAAGGATCCGAGTTTGTTTTGCAATATCATCTTCACGTTTATGTACTCACTCTGGTAGAGGCCAACCAGGGCATCGAACATCTACTTTGCCATCTTCTTCTCAGATATTTGATGGATCAAATGATCCTTTATGGCATCCATGATCATCTACTTGCCTACACTTCAATCTACTTCTGAGCTACCAACTACTACGGATCTACAGGCAAAAGGCGCAACATCCTTCATAATATCCCAGATATCATTCTCTTCTAAGAAGAGTGTAACCCTCACATTCCATGACAAAAAATTTGAGGTGCCATGCAATCTATCCTCCAATCTAAAGCTATTTGAGGCCATCTATGAAATATAATGCATAAACTCCCAGATTTGAAAATTAGTCCTTAAAAAATATTGAAACCTTCTAATCGTTGGTCCTTCTTTCTAGCAGTTAATTTACTATTGTAAATCCTTGAGAATCTCTGTCAGAAAAAAAAAAAATTGATGCCATGTAAATTTTTCCAACCTAGGTGACTATTGTCCAAATGTTCTCACACTAAATAACTTGAAAACAGAGTTTATATACAGCAGAAATTTAAATTTTTGAACATTGCATCAATCACACAATAGAAGTGGAACAAATAAAACACATACACAGGGATTTCTCCTTCTAGTCAATTTTTCATTCCTTTGACCAAAGCTTACAAGGTGACCTTTGCAGCCTACATGAACCAGCAACCGTACGGTCAATAAAATCACCACAAACAGCAGTTCACGACCTGTATAAGAGAGAGTATAGCTACAGCAATACGATCTGTATAAGAGAGAGCATAACTACAGCACTACGACCTGCTTTGTTTCTGCCTTTCCTGGTAAACAAACCGCTCTTTCTCTCATCTCAACACTGAAGCACACTCCAGCAATACAGTTTACGACCATACCTAATGGTGAATGGCCTATGCATAAGAAAAAGACAGCTACATCAATAGTACGGCATGTACAGCTTATTGGTACATTGCTGGTCTCTTTAGCAATCTACTCTTATTTTCCTTGAATGCACTCTCTTTTTCTTCCAACTCTCTTGTTCTCTCTTCTCATATGAGTTTGACTTCTCCAATCGTGTCCTCTTTATGCTTTGAGAGAAGATAACCAATCTCCTCAATCCTAGCAACTAATCTCCTCAATCATGAGACGGGCGGCTAAGATTAAATCCTAATCTCAGTCACTAATGTTCTAGAACTTCTAAAACATTTCATTTAAATTCCTAAAATTAATGGACTTCAAAACATAAAGCTTTCACTTTTCTTTTATTTTTCAAGTGAAATTACAGGATGGAATTATTTCTCAGTTTTCCTAAGCGGTCACAAAAGAAATGTCTCGAACCACTTCATGTTCTGTTAGTTTTTGTACCTCGGAGGTACTTCTGCATTGGCGGTGCCCAGCATGCAGAAGTGATCGAGCAAATGTCTCTCCCTAGTGACTTCACTTTATAAAGTGATTTTATAAAGTTAAGTTGGGTTTTTTATTTAATGGGTAAAAATGACTTTATAATGTTTGGGTCACTTAAGTGATTTAAGTGAACTCAACAAGAGATTAAGTCACGTCCGTTGATCTTGTTGATCAAGATTGAATCTCAGCCCTTGAGATCTAGGGTTAGGGCAGTTACTCATTAAAGAATGAGTAAAAGCAATTTGTGAGAGAGGTGGGGCGCACTTTTCAAGGAGAGCTTGAGTGGAATGTGAAGAGGCACATTTTCCAAGAGAAATTGAGTTGAAAGGAAAGAGTGACAGCAAGAGTGGGGCGCATATCTCAAGGGAAAGAGAGGGCACACATCCCAAGTAAAGTTCAACATTGTTTTTGACTGTTCGAACAGCTGCTGAAGGTGGGCCGCACAGCATTTATTGCTGGTCGTACAACAGATTTAAGGCACAGAAATCGATGCAGAATTTTGGCACGATTTTGTAGGTGTTTTGTTGTTAAATCCGTACAACTGTGAACTGTTCCGTACAGTCAAATATGGGTACAAAAATTGAGGGCTGTACTGTTGTTATTTCTGCTGTGTTGAGCCATAGAGGCACAGAAATCAATACATCTTGTTAGGAACAAAAATCGAGGTGTTTTATGACTCAGATTTTGAGATAAGTACAGCAGATATTAATGCTGTAATTTATTGTTGTTGTACACAGAAATTTTCCTGCGAGCTCAATAGAAGAATCTCTCCTTCGCTGGTTTTCCCTTTGGGGTTTTTCCAAGGGCATTGCCTAGAAATCTTTTGTGTCAAATGTGTTGATGAATGCTTGTCCACTGTTCATTTATTTCTGTTGTTTCAGATCTTAGTCATTTGTATTTCTGCTCATAAAAACACAGTCGAATGTTTTGGCTTGACATGCATTACTGTTGAAGTTTTATTGGAGGTTGAAATTAGTGTTTGGCCAAGTGTTTGCTTAGTTTTAGGTGAAATTTTTACATGGTATCAGAGCTTGGGCTCTAAGGTTCAGTGGACAAAGTTTGGCACTTGGATAGCAGTGATTTGCAGGGGTTTTTGCTTGGAAGAAGAAGGGAAAGAAAAGATCTTTGTCAATTGGACAAGAATGACTTCCAATCTCAGGTTTGAGGATAGGTTGGTGGGGATCTCCAACTACCTACAGTGGAAGGTAAGGATTGCAGTTATTCTCAGAGAGAACAAGTTGTGGGCGTTTCTGAGTACCACGGTGACAGTGCCTTCGTTAGATACCATTGCCCTAGACCTCCATGAGGTGAAGGAAGCAAGGACGCAGATAATAATCTTGGATGGAGTGAGGGACCACCTAATTCCACATTTGGTTGAGAAGCTGACGACCAAGGAAATGTGGGATGCATTGACAAACTTGTACGAGAACAAGAACAAGAACGGGAAGATGGAATTAAAGGACAAGCTCCACAGCACTAGAATGGCCAACGGAGAGAGTTTGGCCTCCTATCACACCAAGCTTAGACAGGTAAAGGATGAGTTGGCAGTTGTAGGGGAGATTATTCTAGACTCAGAGTTGGTGTGCATAGCCCTCAACGGCTTCACCAAAGAGTGGGATGTTTTTGTGAAGCGTGTGGTGGGGAGAGAGAAGCTCCTAGATTGGAGCAGACTATGCGATGATTGTTAAAATTAATGCAGCTGCAAGAGCCATTCCCCAGCGGGATGGCAAAGACCCTAGTTGTGATCTAGGGCCCCCAGTACACTCATGGGGTTCTTAGACTGGGACCAAGCAATTAGAGCCATGGAAAAAGACCTTAGTTAGGGCCCCCAATGTATTGTTGGGGTTCTTGGTCAAGGACCAAGCAGTTTGATGGTATAAGTCTCTAGATGTGTTATAGGGCCCCTGGATGTGTTCCAGGGAATCCTTGCTCATGCTTGGATTGATCCTTGGTGTTGAGTTTTTTATGTTTTAGCTCATGCATGTAGTATTATTTCAATTTATGTTTAACATTAACTGAACCATAACTACTGCAACAACAATACACAAGCTACGGTAAACCAAGATCACAAGAAGAATAAGCATGCACAAAATAACACAAGAAGTATCCTAGGAAAACACTTCTCAAACAAGGGGAAAAACCCGGCAATCCTTTGCTATATTCTCAAGAGAAGATCTACCATTCCACCACCAAACCTAGCACACAATAGGGTGTTGCTATGACTGAGAAAACTAACTCCTAGAGAAGTGTGAATTGTCATCCTCATAATTTCAGACCACAACTTCTGAAATCATGAGATGACAAGTGAGTGTGTAATCCTCAATGAGGATTCAACTTTATTTATACAACAACTGACACAGCAAAAGGTGTGTCTATTGGCACAATAGGGCCGACCTCAATAACTCGGTAATATAATTAAT